>VZTU01011772.1:3647-67151 GCA_013400835.1 Zapornia atra | reverse complement strand
GCAAAACAATGTGCTGTTCTTCCAGGCAATTATCACTATGGGACACTCAGGTTCTTTAAAAGCAAAATCATGGTGGCATTTTCCATATGACACTCTTATACTTCTAGTAATCAGGCTTTGAAGGTAGTAGAAAAGGCTGCAATAATGGTAAGCAGACTGGTCATACTGGTAGTAGAACTTGCATACAGTAAATATTTGCAAGTGCCATAGGTGTACAAGTTTGAAAGAACACAACTCTTTTTTTTCAGTAACTGTTATACACTATGTATATATAATGTGTATAACAAGGATGCAGGGATTGCATGTCTTTTAATTGAAAAAATATGAATGGAATCTTAAAGGACTTTGTAGAGTAACTGTTTCATTAATCAATTAGACCCTATCAGCAATTAAACACTTGATTTATTTTTATGGCTGAATATCTATAAAAGTATTATACAGGATATCCATGCTTGAAATGCATTTATTTGTTTCTAATGTGAAGTTTATATTTAGCTGATGTGTATTTTAAGATTTAGGAGTAATACAGAGTATAGTAATTGTTTTTCCTTTCAACCAGAAAAAAATTATAAATTGAAGTTGGCTCTGGCTGCCAAATTACTTAGTTACACTTAGCTAATTATTAAATCCATTTACAACGTGACTTAGAAATGTACTAGTTAAAAATATGCCTAATCAATCTCTAAAAAATAGTGTTTGGCAGCTTTAAATTTGTACTAAACAAGGAATGAATTATTAAAGCACTGAAACAATGCCAATCACAAAGCCATCTAAATCCTTCCCTGCTTTCATGTCATTCACAAGAAAAGCACTTGTTATCTGTTTTCAATTTATATTCTGTATTTCTGCTCTATACCCCCAGTTTGGAAACAGAAGATCTGGAAATAACTAATAGCAACTCTTGAGTTATTTGATGTTAACAAAATAATTTTTAGTTCATCATAAATCAATTAGTAATGATTAATATTATCTACATACTATGAAACTAACCATTAAAAGAATATCTAGATTATAGAATTCAGGAAATTAACTGGTACACGGGTTGCATTCTTTCTTTCTCGGCAATAGTGCATAGCATGAATATCAAAGCTCAGTCATGTATGACTTCCAATAAGCATGCTGTCAAATACAGTAAGAGCTCTGCTGTGCTATGTAAATCCAAGCTGCTGAATGGTTAGCAAACAGCTAGATGACATTCTTTTGAAAGCTTTTAACTTTGCACTAGCACAGGATACGTCGTTAATAACAAAAACAGCTGCATAGACATTCTTGGATGCCATAATTAAACTGATAAATCTACAGTGACATATGAAGAGATCTGCCATTAGTGGATTTTTTTTTTCTTTAGTGATCATATGTGTATCTGTAGCATCTCCTGGAAGTATAAAGCTCCATACTTAAAAGCCACTTGACATTTTGTATGAAAGTAAAAGAACTGCTTTCTGTCTTCATAGTTTGTTAGGAAAATATTTTCAAAAAGAAAAATTGCTAATTTGCCATAACTTTTCAGTAAACTGAATAGTTTCACAGTGAAATCTGCAACCAGTGTTACTTTTTATGATGACCATCTATGCACTTACAGCACATGCACAAACAGAGAAACTTCTTTTAGGAAAAAAAAAATTACTGCTGTGTATATGACCTACTAAATCCTTGTTGGACAAAACACTGAATTCTTAGTGTTATGGCTTGCATAGGAGTGTGATATCATTTCTTTTAGCTGAACAATTCAGCTTTCATTTGAATGAGTATAAAAATCTCTGAAGGAAGAACCAGCTCCAGTATTAACTATTCTTTGCTCTCCAGATCATTTTCAGATGTCAGCTGTATTTCCCAGTCCAATTACAACTGAGAATGAATGGATGCAAACTGCATACTGATATCCCCTGCTCTTGCTAACGTGTGTTAGTTTGTCTGGTTTTAGGTTTGGAAATTGTTGGGGGTGGTTGGAGGGCAGAGGGGGTTGTGTGCAGTATATGCAAGTTCTTATTGAACACAACCACTTTCCTTCACAAGTATTGAACTGCTGCCTGCAGATCAGAGGGTCAAGTTCATATCTTGCGTCCTGGAAGCTGGCCAGCTTCCTAACAGAGAATCATAAATTCAGGAAGTCTGTTCTGATTTTGAGACCCATGGGGAGCTGCAGTAGCAAATGAGAGCTTGGACCAATTCATGGGGAAATAAGGTATGCAAAGAAAAAATACAAATTTATTTGAGATTAGCTTAGTTACTGCTTACTGGAAGCCAATGGAATGGTTCCTTTCTTATTTAAGATGATCTGCAGCGATGATAAATTTTACACGATAAGGATGACTGCTTTTGTTAATGAGTTCAGCCAATGTTAATATTAGTCTGGATTTTTGTTAGGATATTCTCAACTTGCAAAGATAATTGGAAATTAATTGTTACATAGTAACACTGTAGTAAATTACTATGGAACTGTTAATAGAACTTTATTTTAGCAGATGTTTACTTCATGGACCGTACTGATTTGTTCTTTTCCTAATTGATGTAGGATGGATAGAGATGGAATTTAATTTTAACATTTGCCTGTTTTTCAATGATAAATCAACGTTGCTTTTGAAAAGGTTTTTAGAGCACTGTGTTTTGGAAGAGGATTGCTTTCAGTCCATGTATTGTTGATGTACCCTATTGTCATGGGTCCGCTTTGTCCATATTTGACAAATCATCTTCATTGGTGGTCATTAGAAACTATTTTCACTTTCTCCTTGTTATGATATGTTACAAATTAAGAAAGTAAATGCCTTGGGCTAGATGGAAATCTGTAATAAGTCATCATACATGCATAAATGCTATGATTATAGTTCAGAAAGCCTGTGGAAATTTTGGCTTGAAGTGATTTTGGAAAATGTTTCCAAAATCTGCTGAGGTCTTTTCTTCTAGTGGTTTCTCTTAGAGTGCAGGTTAACTAATTTTATTTTTTGTTTTTTCCTAGTTCTATGCAAAACTACTGATGTATTTCAAAATTCACCTTGCATGAAAGCAAAACTTTAATTATTTCTCTAAAAGAGATAACACACCTAAGCTATGTGATTGCAAATACAATAGTTTCATTCTTATTTCCGAAAACAGTCACCCATACAAAAGATGGCATCGTGCCAGTTTCGGGAACTCTAATGTGACTTGCAAATAGCAGCCTCCAGGGGAGCAGGAATGCAGCACTCCTAATCCTGGCCCAGAGTCCCTGGGAGACAAGGGAGTTCCCTACTCAAAGTTGTCACGCGTTGGCCTGGTCTCTGCTGGTGACTATGCAGCAGGACGTGTCACTTCCCCGTGCACTGGTTCAGCTATGCAAGTGGTAGGTCCAACTCCCTTTTTGAAGTATTCTCAGCGTTGCTGTAAGTGTAGGATTTTTTTCAGGCTCTTGCATTCAGGAAAAGCAGGAGTTGCTGCAACTGCCTTTTGCCCACGGAGCAGAAGTAGGAAAACGTAAGTTCCGTTTCCTCTGCCTCTCCTGGTGCAGGAGGCAGGTCTGTTTGGCCTGCTGCTCTTACAGGGATCACATCAGCTCCTGGGGTCAGGTATCCCACATGAATGTCAGGAAAATAACACTAGAGGAATGATGGAAAGCATATCATCTGGTTTGCTCGTACTTCTGAGAGAATGCTTTGTAAGCAGCGTGACATCTTGCTATGGGTGTTAAAATACTTGTGACGTTCTGTAAGTGAGGAGTTCTATTTGGGTAACACCATGACTAAGATCTAGTATCTATGCACTGCCCCCGATTGCTTATATAAGTGCTTCTGTGTGTGTATGTGTGCAGTATTCAGACTCTAGTAGAAAAGTGGCTGGGCACACAGGTGAGAGAGAGGTCTGCTTCCTTTTTTTAAGATTCAGAAATTCAAGATTAGTGGATACTTTTGTGTCTTGCAGTAAATAAAAATGATCTTTATGTGGGGATAATTAGGAACATTTTTGTTAAAAAATCTAAATTTGTTTCCAGAAAAAATGTTTAGAAGGATGAAATACTGTGTGCAACTTCAGGTCAGATTTGGTGAACAGATGTGCGCCTTTTTTTTTTTTTTTTAAGAAATGTTTTTGAGAAGTTTTAAATGTTTGTTTGTTCTGTATAGAAAGCAGATCAGGATGAACTCAGAGATAAGCACAGCAGGTTTTGTACCTGCACAAAACAGCACACACTTTTGCATTTTTTTAACTTTTAGAATATGTCTAATTTTCCTGCGTGTTTGTATTAATTTACATACATTTCATATACATATGGTCTGTCATTTAATTCTCCTCTGCGTCATTACACAAGAATGCCAAAGCTGATTCTAATTGTTCAGCAAACTAAAGGAATTTAGGGACGTTGCCCAGAAATTCAACGTTACTTAAATAAAATACATATGTATTTTAAACCTTTTAACAGACACGTTCTGTGCCATATCCCCTTTACTAATATTAAAATAAGACTTATCAGCACAAGCTGCATAAGGTTGTGGTGCTGGAGCCAAATCCTGGGATCAGCATCCAGGCCACGAGCCTGCAATCAGTTACACTTATGTTGAACTTCATGCACATTTGTCATTCTTTTGAAATCAGCAGGATTATTCACCTCTATAAGACAAGTATGTGTGGAACTGATTCCATGAGCAGACCCTCCATTTTTATTGGCTTCATTATGAATCTGAGAACAGGAAGAGGAAAATCTGCATTAGGACCACAAACTTTAGCTCTCAGGGATCATACTGGAGACCAAATTTTGTTACTTAGGCTGCTAGTAGTCACTGAAGGAGAAAAGGATCGTGCAGGCGACACGCATGGTCAGTGGTGGAAGGCGTGTTCTGGGGGATAAAAGAGATTATGGAGAACAAGAGAGCGGAAAGTTACTCCATTGGTTGAGCTGAACCTTTTGAGGTCCTGTGAAAAATCACAAGCACGTCATGAAATGGTAGGAATGGTAGGAAAACAGTAGAATAAGTGTAGAAGGCAAGATTAGAAGTTTTTTTTCTTTTTAAGATCTTAACATCTGGATCAAGTAAATATTTTGATGCTGGAGTTTCCCAAACTGTTTAGTTGAACCTGTAAAAGGATATTTTTTGGCTGGTCCTAAACAGTAATGTTAATATAATTTAGGAAACATTTTGTCTTCCCTAGATACTGTTCTTTTACATCACTCATGAATGCAGTATGCACTGTCATGTGCAGTTCTCGTAGAATTTTTTGCTATCAGTGCCAGTATGTAGCAGCAGAATTTTGAATTTTTGCACAAGTATGATATTAATGACCTTATTATCTTGGTTCTTGAGGAATTTTTGATTGCAGATTTGGGATTGAATCTTTTAATAATAAAATTCATGCCCTCCTTTGACTGCCCAAATAAAAGATCAGAAAGAGTCTTGAGATTATGACAGACTAAATGAAATCTTTTTACATTACATGAACGTAACTGCTGCCGGTAATTAACGCTCTTCATTTTGAAGAATGATTTCAAGCACTTGAGGGAATTTGGAATGATACTTTATGTTTTATTCCAACTAGTAATGTAGAAAGGAAATGAAATAAGACTAATTTTATTTTCCATTTTTGCTGTCTCTCTTCTTTCTCTGTTCTTTCTCTTGTTGAAAAACTATTGTCATTTATGTCATTAAAACACAGAATTATTGCCCCCAGACTTTCAGTGAACCACAGCTGTTGACCTTTTTTGTCAAAAGCTTTGAATACAAAGCTACATTGGGAACATTTGCAGCCTGTGGACCATGACAGTACTGTAGACGTCTCTCCTGTCCTGACAGAAGAGAGTGCCAGAGGGTGTGCTCACATAGCAACTGCATTATTTTCTGGCAATTGTGGTAAAGATTTCCTTGCTTTTGGTTTTTCTGCCTCCTCTCAAGTGTACAGTCATCCTTCAACCCTATTATACCACCTTCTGAACACTGTGGCTTTGTCCCTTAGGCTAGATAATCTATTGTTTAAAATGTTTACCAGTGCTGTACAGATATTAAATTAAGCATTGCAGTTTAACGTGGAATGTGTGGATACTTGAAACGGGATTCAAAAGACATCTTGATTTCTTTGCATATTACACTGAATGGGAAAGAAAGTTAAAAATGAAACTTTTCTAGTATATGAAGTGCTAATTTTCAGTGAAGACTTATGAATATTAAAATAAATACTGAATACTAAGCATGTGAAAAATTCAAGATGTTGTCACTTGAAATATGCCATAAACTCTTTTATTTTTCCTGGTGATTAAATTAAGCACTTTTCAGTAGTGCACACCAGCTGCTGCATCTGTAAGTAAACCAAGTACTTTCCCACAGTACATGCTGTATATTTCATTCTAACAGCATTTTATTTTGACAGGTAATCTTTATTCTTCTGCATATGAAGTCAGACTTCAGAGGATAAGTAAAAATGAAAGTCAAAATACAATGTGTTTTGCAATTGCTGTGAATTTAGAGCCATATTTTTATTGACAAATACCAGGGCATGTAAAGCTCTATTTCTAGATACATAGTCTGCATGTAGCATGAAGTCTCAAGTTTGGATCTAATTTCTTTCTTCTCTGTACAATTGGCATTTCCTCAGTCTTTCTCTTGTGAATGTGTGGGGAAAGCAGGAAGGGTGGTAGTGGAAGGGAATTCTGCTTTTTTTCTTACGCTAATTTTCCCTGTGAAACTTGATCTGTCTTGGCTACATTTATGAGATTTTGTGAACAGAGAAGGAACAATGTGATGCAAATGCAAAAATCATACGTTTTTGATACAATTCATTAGATTACACTGCAACTTACATACAAAAACCTCAAACCCTTTCATAACCGTGCTTTCTGAGCATTAGCATAATTGTAAGCATACAGTTATTCTAAATAGTCTTTTCCCTTAGAGAATAAACAGGTACTTTTTTTTGTATCCTCAGTCAAGTCCACTTAGAGGTGCAAGGAACAGAAATTGTATGTGCAATTCAACTGGTATTTTGAAATTACGCTGGCAGAAGAGGGGCTGCCTTTCAGAAAACTGATTTCTATACACTTCCCCTTCTTGTCCCACTCTTTCTGTGATAGGATAATATGCTGCTTTCAGCTGAACCACAAAGTTCTTGAATATCCTGAATGTCAAAATTGGGATTAATGCTTGAAATGTATGCACCCATCACAAAAACCTCACCCACAGAGCTCCAGCTTCTGGTCACTCCAGAATGCAGGAATCAACATCACACACACATGGGCCACTGTGATTAAATAGGAATGCTGTTTGGCTCCTCTGCTTTAAGTAAGACCAAAGAACTATAGTAATGCCCAAAAGACTATATAGCAAAAATATGGAAGAGTAGCAATAGGCATTGATGATGTGGTTCAAGTCCATTTCACCCAATAACCTCTTCTAATTTAGCAGTAATTTTACTGGAAGACTTGAGCATTGAAACGTCTGCAGGTATCCATCATTTGAGTATCTGTTTTCAAATTATACTGTTATATTTTATGCAAGCTTTGTTAGTAGTATATGCAATGTTGGGGTTTTTTTTTCCTTTTTTTGCATGCCCATGTGCTTTGTAGTCTGCAATGAATTAGCCATGTTATAAAAGGCATTCTGTGTTGTCATTTTTTACTGCTGTCATTACTGGTAGGCCTGTATCTCACCATAAAAGGCTGCCTGCTAGTTGCTGAATGCTCCTCATGCAGATTGGAATGCTCCATAACTGCAGGCAGCAAGTTTAGACACCTTGCTGCACGAATACTGCCTCCATTCATATTTTTGAGACTGAAAATTTTCTTTACTAATACTAGTAACACATGTGATCATGCAGCTGCCTGGAAAAAATCATCCACGCAAATTGTGTTGTGGTTAAAGGAAATGGCATCCAATTACTCCAGGGTGTGTGATAGGAAGCGGATCTCTTTGGCTGAGGATGCACTTCAAAGCCGAGGAATGGGTGATGGTTCTTCCAGTGCTGAAGAACTGTGATGGAAAAACAGAGTAGGAGAATTACGGTAATGGCTCCTTAACAATAATTCTGAACAAAGCACTTAAGTTGAGTCAGATTTATGGCGGTGTTTGAGTAGAACATCTACATTGTTTCCATTCAAATCCATCTTGTTTTCCTAATTTAATGCACTGTTATACAGAAGAGAGGTACAAAATTTTTCCTTTCTTTTGGTAGTTGACATAGTACATCTTTTATTTTCAATTGTGGGGAGAGTGGCACAAAAGCCATTATATCAGAGGAACAAAACACTGATTGTATACATGAATTTATCTCTCACAATTCTTCTTAATGGGCTAAGAAATAAAGGGAAGGTATATGGTGATGTTGTACTACTTCATTTTAGAAAATCTCCTAAAACTATAACACAATTATATATAAAACCAAAATGAGTGTTTGTTATTGGAGAGTAGAGTAGTGAAAATAAGTATGGATGTAGAAATAAGATTAAAATAGTACATTAAGTAATGCAAGAGGAAACACGAAGAGACAAGAAATGTAATTCAAACCAAGTAGGATCTAGTGAGGTCAAGTCCAGCAAGGTGCTGGTGCAGCAGTTCTGATCTGTCAGTAACATCTTTCATACTGGTATTTTCTAAATATATTGGTTAGGCAGTAATCGCTAGAAGGACAAAAAGTGAGATTAACAAGAAGGTCCTACCTGCTCAGTTAGGTGTTTTGAAAATGAAAGACTATTCTTACTCCAAGAAAACCCTGACCCAACCTGCTTATTTAAGGCTGTTATTTCATTCAAAGTCTTGATAATCTGGAAGGGACAAGTATCTTCCTGAGCTAAACTGCAAGGAAGTAAATATGCAGGGATCTTTACAGTAGCACCTATTGCCAGAGGCTGCTTTCTCCCATCCCAGGCTGTCCCTTGGTTGGCACCTTTTTTTTTTTTTTCTTCCAATTCTTCTGACAGGGATTTTTAAAAAGTAGTTCTGTCTGAAAATGCAGAATAGCAAACCTTCCTCCTGCCTGAGATCCTTCTGCGCAACTCTCCCCTATGTCACAATTTTCTTCTATTTTTCAAAACAATACAATATTTTTAGAATAAATTTCCACCATCTCCTAACTGCCCACAGTTGCCATTTGCTTCCTGAGATTGCTTTCTGTAACCCAAAAGGACCTCTTTTGGGTCCTTTGCGGGTCCCCTTTGCAGGACCCCTCAGTGGAGGCAATACATGTCAGAAAAAGGCTGAGTTACTGAGTCCTGCAAAGGTGGGGCTTCCTGTGCAGAATGGCATATGGCAGCCATAGGAGAGCTCCCAAAAATGGTATAGGGAGAATAGGAAAAGGCATAAGAAAGAGGAATCCCGAGTTTGAGGTTTCTATGAATACATGAGATAAGAGCTTTCAACCCCTGCCCTTGTTACTTGGGTGCATTCAGACAGATCGTTGCTTTGATGTGCATTGCATCTCCCAAATCTTTTCAAGGTGATCTTTATCACCTGATTAATTAGATTTTCCAAGAAAAGGGATCTCTGTATCCAGGCGGGGGAAGGGGAGGTGGGGAGGGGCTTCTTTCTGTTAATATTTGTGGAGGGGAAAAGCTTTACAGCATTTTTTTGAAATGCAGGGTTAAATTTTTGCAGGCATATGTATAAGAAGTTAAACAGATGAATCCTACTACTATATCACAACTCAGATGTGCATTTCTATCTTGCACCTCCCACTTAAGAAATGTTCTCTTTGTGCCCCAACACAACTTTATCAGGGAAATAATGTGCTGTATAATTTTGTTACTATGCTAATATGAGAAAGCAAAAGAATTGCTAGAATTGCATTAGAAGAGACTGTGTACTTCAAGGCAGTGGTTAATCCTTAAGGGGAAAATGGTAATAATAAAAATAAAAAAATAAGACTCTTTGGAAGAAATAAGAAAGTAGGAACTTACTGGCAATTTTTCTCCCCATGAGATATTCTTGGAAAACAAAAATTAATAATGGAAGCCAATTAATTATTTGTCATGTCATAAAGTAGATTAATAGGCTGAGATGTTTTTAAATTCTTGACATAATTGAAATCGGTATCTATATAAATTGCCAAAATGTGATGATGACAGATTCATAATATGAGCAAATGAACATTTTTGAGCGCATTAGATGCAAAAACATTGGAAACTATTCATCTGATTTAATTGTAATCTTTTGCCAAAAACATTAATGCAATACCTTTGAAGAATAATTGGTATAAAGAATATCCTCAAAGAGGAGCATTTCCACATGCCTAGGCTTTATGTTGCTCTCATTAAACTTTATTCTGAGCTGAATATTTCCTGTCTGTAGCATAAGGATTATTCTTGTTCTGCAAACATCTTAACCTTTTAGTTTTATCACATTATGCTCTCTAATGCCTTTTCCAGATACAGATCAATTAATGTGGGGGTTTAAGCCCTTTAATGGTTTCGGGTCAGTCTTTCTCCATTGTTTGATCAGACAGGTTGGAAGCCCATTCTGGTCAGCCTGTTCATCAGGTGCAATGGACAAATTTATTAAGCATAAATTGCTTTCAGGATGTGTAGGAACTGATATGTACAGTACACCTAAAGTTCAACACAACCATGAATTAAGGATTGAAGAATGAGTAGAAGGAGCCTTGGGCAGGACTGCTATCTACCTTACTTTTAGCCCCAAGCGTAAAATGTTGGCTGAAGGAAACACATCGGAAAACCCTTGTTAGTGTATTGGCATATTCGTTCCTGTATGACCCTGTCTTACACACTTCATCTGCAACTGTGAATTGATACTTTTTTTGAGTTAGGAATTAGTTATATGTGCATCATGAAGCTACTCTAATTGGATAAAATCAAGGATTGTTCCTTTATGAATTTGTATCATAATCAGATGAACTGATGCCATTGTATATGAAGTGGATTTATTTCCTCCTGAGCTCAAGATCAACCAGATGCTTAGAAGTTAAGATGTCACAAAATGTAAGATATACTCAAAATGAAGTCTAGACTTATTATCTCTCTCTTCCCACCCCCTCTCTTCCCCTTTCTCCCCCAACATCCTCTTTTCCCCACCCCCATTATCTCATGAACTTTGCTTCTCACCATAAATTTGTCTGATACTGACGTTTTCAAGATAGTAAGTCTAGACTTTTGGAAACTCTGGAGACTAATGAAAAAGTCATTGAGGTGGTTCTTAAGTGTCTTGGGCAGTGTTCCCAGGGCACCTTTGACAATCTGTGTTACTTTAACATTTCCACTCTACATTTAGAGGTCTTCTCCATTAACTTCTGCCTGAAGCTAACCCTATGGATGAGCAGATGTTTACAATAGCGATTTTGTGGGTGTACGATCCAGTAGGATGTTTCATTAACTTCTTGTGGCTTCTCCAGTCACAAGTCTTAAGGATCTTTGCTTTTCCCATTTTTCGTGAGCTGAAGGTTCCCACTCCTGGAGAGATAATGCTGGCCTCACAAAGCTCAGCAAAGGACACTGGGTATTTGGTTTTACATGGTATTAAGCAGTCACTAGCAGCAGATACCATATGCTCTCTGCACATGCGATGTGACTTCTGCTGTAAAAGCAACTTCACCAGTTACCATCTGGGACACCTTAATTGATGTGTTTGGAGACTCTTGTGCAGTTATAATGAAGACTTCAGCTGGTATTTAGCAGAATTGTCTTTGGTTTTTAGTTCACTTGCTTACATACAGCTTGTAAAGTGATGACAAAAGCCTAAGGAAGAGAATCATACTTCGAGGGAGATCTATTTTGGTAAAACAGGAGCCCAGGAGTACTAGGGGTTGAACTGGTAGCAAACAGCCAGAGACCTCTGTGCAAACTCATTAAAACTATCTCCCTTGTTAATATCTTTTATCACTACTGCTAATGAGCCTGGAAGACGCAGGGCTTTGAGGGATGTCATATGTTTTCTGAAAGCAGAGTTTTGTCTGAGTCAATGGGTTTGTAAGCTATCACAGAGGTTCTGAAAGCCTTGACTAGGTTCTCCGTTTTCAAAAATAGTATAATTAGTGATGAAACTGTGTATAGAGAAGATCACAAGAGGGCAATTCTTCCAGGTGCCAGACCTTCTTCAGAAATGAATGAATCAATGTGCTTTTTGGGGCTTGGAGAAATACTGCACATCACAGGGTTCTTCTCAGTGTGGCAAATACTCTGTTTCTATAGTGAACTTGAATTATTTGTATAAATAGGAATTAATATAATAATGCATCTTTACATCCATCCTGAAAACTTCTAATTCCCAGTGACTATTTAATTAGGAGT
Source organism: Zapornia atra (assembly GCA_013400835.1). Classification (NCBI taxonomy): domain Eukaryota; kingdom Metazoa; phylum Chordata; class Aves; order Gruiformes; family Rallidae; genus Zapornia; species Zapornia atra. The sequence goes on along the minus strand of VZTU01011772.1, from coordinate 54,964 downwards.
ATGAAATTAGATAATGTAGAGATGTCTTATTTTCAAACCCTGACAGCTCAAATGGTTTAACAAAGTTTTCAACCTTGTAATGTGCTTGCTTCTCTGCTAATCTGACAGCTTTGGGTGACCATTGTATATTGCCTATACTATGCAAAGTAGACTTAAGTGTATTTATAAATATATTTTTGAGGCATGTTTGGATGTCATTCTGTAATCCATTCACTGGCGCACAGAGATCTTGTTTGCAGAGGTTCAGAAGTGCCTGACTGCACACCAACCTGCTGGCACAAAACCCTGTGTCAGCACAGCACCCCTCGACACTTACTGAGCTTAGAGCTGTAAGCACTGCACACACTGAGAAACCTATCTGACATCAGTGGCTCTCACTCAGACATCGTGTAAAAGAACTTTTCTTTTTGGTGGATTCTAGATGCACTGTCCTGCCCCAAAGTTGGTTTGTTTGGTACTTAATATTTGTGCCAGTGTGAAATATGGCTGTACAGCAACAGGGCACGTAATTTCACCCTGTTCATCTCTTCACAACTCCTCTGTACCTTTGTTATTTAAAAAAAAACTAACAGCTCTTCCTCTACAAGAACAGATTTCCAGTTTCCACCCATAATTCAACACACACAACTAACTGCACAAATTAAACCACCAGGTTGTTCCATGAAAAAAAGCTGGATACCATCCCAGGTATGATTATAAACATGGCCCAAATGTGTACCCAAAAGCATCAAGCATCTTACATTTAAAGTTGATGAGAAAGATTTTTGATTCTTTTGCAAATTAATGGCCTGACCATCGCTTCGATTGAATTGCTATAGCAATTTAGTGGAGCTATAGTTCCACTATAAAAAATATATATAAAAATATAAAATCAGCATAGCCATGGTCACTTCCCTTTGTTTTCCCTACTGTCAGGCTTTAATTTTAGCCGGTCAGCATTAAGAAAGCCATGCAGTAGCTTTGATGCATCTATCAGTGTTTCAGTTTTCCACCAGTCTCTTCTGATACGCCCATTTCTGTTGTATATTGTATAGCCATATGTCTCTCTCACTTTTCTGGGGAGGCTGATGAATGTGTTTTTAAGCATCCGTAAGTGAATTGTAATATATGCTAAAATTATATTTTTGCAATATTTCTGCCAAAATGAACTACAGTGGATGGCTTGTGTCCACATTACGTTTGGAATGTGCATGCTCATAAAATTTTACACTGGACATTTGATATTTTGCCAACATTCATTTGCTATCACATCACCAGCGTTTCCTACTTTAAACTTCTTAGTACCAATTGCATATACAAGCATATTTGTATGCTGCTTGGAATATTATGTATTTAGAGTGGAAGGAAAGATGAAGTCAGAAAGACTGTATGAAGGTCTACTTAAATAGCACGGTAATGCTTGACCTTTAATCACCCTGTCTTAGACAACTGTATGAGATGAGTAAAAAAAAATATAAGCAAGCTTTCTGGTATTTCTGCTATCTACAGTCCAAGAGCTTATCTCTTAGTAAGTTGATGAAAATTTTTGCCAATAACAAGTCAGCGCTATTATGTCTTCATCAATACCTCCATAACCTGTAGTCCAGGAAATTAGAGGTCAGAGAGCCCAGTGTTGTCTAAAAAACACAATGAAATGAGCTGTTTTCATGAAAATGTTTATATAAAACAGCATTTCTTCCTTTCAATAGAATTATAATTAGAAAATGTAAAGGAATATTGTCAAGGTAAACTATATATCTCCTACTTAGTTATCTTGGGCTTCTGCAGCAGAAGAGAGCACCAAAATTTCTGTTGGCTTTAAAATGCCATTCAGTTGCACACTTGTATTTCTTTCATTTCTGAGGATGAATTATGAGACTGTTTCCTCTCACTTTTGGCTATTAACGCATTACCTACCCTGGTCTTTTTGTTCATAATGCTGTTGTGTTTGGGATTGCAGCACCAGTTAGGGGCTCACAATGCAAAATAATTTAAATTGGTTTTTATGTTATTTATAAATGTTAAGGCATTTCTACTCTAGTTGACTTTTCAATTTTTTTTTCCTAAATTTATAAAGCTATATTCTGAGCCCTGTTAAGTGATGCTGTATTTAAAAGGAATTATTACTATGTGGACCTGAGCTAGATGTGCTATGTTGGAAATCTGCCATAAACCTATATATTTGGTACCAGCAAAGCTTGGGTAGAAATGTAGGAGCCTGTCCCTTTACTTAACAGGAGAATTGGGTGTTCTTTTCTAGAAATGTACGTCCTTGTTGTCAAGATGATCTTTGAAGAAGATGGACTGATAAACCTGTACTGTAAAAGTATTCTTAACTGCCAGTGATATTTTGGAAAGTGAAAAATGGGTTCTGAGAGGAAATCATATGAAGTTAAGAAAAGTTTCTATTAGTTTGAAATAAAAAGAAAATACAAAGTGAGAGAAATATTGGAGGGAATAAAAGATGAATGGATGACCCTCAGAACTTCCAATTACTCTCATGTTGTTCAAATTTTTGGACTTCACCTGAACCATCTAGGTTTCCATACTGATTTTCTGTATTACTTCTATGTGAGCTCACGCTATAAAAAACAGAAGTACTTGAAAGAAAATGAACAAACAAGTCTGGTCTTTATTAGCAAAAGAAAACAAAGAACTAAAGCAAAATTAATCCCCTTTGTAACCATATAAAGTTAAGAGGCACAGCATTATGAGACAAACAGCAGAACAATTGCATCTGAAGTCTGTAATGAGATTTACAATATTATATTTTGAGGAGCTTAAAACCATATTTATGAATGTTTTGCATTTCATATGAAACTTGTGAAAAGATACCACTTTCCAGGATTACTCCACTAAAACCTACAGAAAATTATAACTTGCTGCACTGCAGACTGTTCAAGGTTTTGTTCTGACCCTGTTGTTGCTGGACTTAGCTACTTACTGCATTTATTTTGTGCCATCTAGTCACTCTCTGCTTAAAAGAGAAATGTCAGATGTTGTCTCATGAGACTATATGCAATGCATATGGAATGTTCTGCTGTTGACCTACCTCTGAAAATGGAAGTGCTTCTTGCAATGATCTTCGGTAGCTGGAATCTTTGAGTAGCAGATATGTGAGATAGAACTGGTTGAATGCATTAAAAAAAGGACTGTAAGAAAAAAAAGTATAGAAATACAGTTCTATTGTATCACCTGAAATTTGTGGGACTGAGGAGAAAATGATAAATTCATTGTAGCATCTTATTTAGGCTGAACATTCTCCACACTGCTCACTGCTGGAAGGTGCAGATCTTACTGCTTTCTATATGTTCTTCCCATTGTAATTAGGTCATGGACAAACTATCAAATGCCATTTATTACCACAGAGTTCCAGGTGTTCCCATTTTCCCTCTTCAGTTTTTTATACAAGCAAACAATAGAGTTCTGTCCAGTATTGAGAATACCATGACTAAAATTGAGGCGTTGGTAGGATATGGCATACTCCAACATGAGGGAGGGTGTGAGTCCTCTGAAACTCATACAGCCTAAAGCAAACCCTAGGTCTTGACCAGGAATTATGCAAGTGCAATGAGTATCTTCTTTCTTCAGTGTCTTTTTGTAAATAAATAAAATCACCGTGGGCTGTTCTGAGAATAAGACAAATTCAAGTTAGGAATACCATCTGCATTATGTGGTTTCATTATAAGGGTGGGTAACAGTAAATATTATGTAACTGTTAAGATTTGGACAAAAAACATTGCCTTGCTATCCCCTTGATAGGCTCTCATCCCCTGAGGTACTGAACACTCATTTTCCATTGTAATCACTTGTCCCATTATTTTCATCAAATGATTGCATCAGATGATACATTTTAGCTTGCGTAGCCTAACACTGGTACTCCCAAGAGATTAATAAGATTATAAATGTCACTAGAATTAATCAAGTTTAATCAAGAGAAAGGCTTAACATGGTACTATTTTTATTCCTGTTGTCAATCACTCAAAAGAATATGCAAGGCTGAACTTACTCCAGAGTGATGTAGCAACACTTCAGTATTTCAAAACTTCCCAATTTCCAAAAGTTCTACATTGAAATTGTGACTATATAAATAGAAAGAAGAATTTGTCTAGTCCATAAAGTCTATGCCCATTGCATTTTAAACAAGTAACAGTTAAAAATATAATATCAGATATAATGCATGAAAATTCAGAAATATTGCATGAATAAAATGATTGAACTGGTCATTTAACATGTATTTAACCTGAAAATAATTCCTGATGATGGAATTCCTGGACTTCCATTTAGAAAAAAGCAATGCTGATTACTATAGAGATCCCAGAGCATTTTTTCCGACTTTGTTTTGTTTTGTCAGAATAAATTTCTATACCTATCTTTGAAGTAAAGCATTGACTCTCTGTCTTCCAGAGATCTTCTTTAATCTTGTTCTAAACAGAAAGTTCATTGTACTCTCTTTAATCTTGCTAGGAATGCAGCTTTCAAGGTCAATTGTTGTCCACTTGGAGCCTTGGACAACAGAAATTTAAAAAAAAAAAAGAGTATATTAGCTCACTCATTCCATCTTCCTACCAGTGAGAAATGCTCCCAAAGCATCATTTTCTGCTATCACACTCCTGAAGCTATTAATTTTGGATAATAAGGAGCCTTCAAAAACAGATATTCAGTGTATGCGAGACTGGAATTGAAAACAGAAAATGTGGCCTAACTCCAGTTAGGCCTGGAGTGTGTTCTGAGTGACTAAATTATGTTAATTTAAGGACCTACATTTCTTTGGGGTGGAACTTCATTTTGGGGAGTGATGGCTAGAGTCTAATTGTTGCAGCAATGAGCAGGCCATTATTCTAGCATAGGCAGTGGACCACACTGCTTCACCTCTGTCTTTGCTGCCGTTTTCAGTCTTTATTTGTCTTATCTGCTTAGAGTGTTTTTCAATATGCCTGTACAGGCATTTCAAAGGCTACTTGTTATTCAAATTTATGATAACCATAGGGTTAGTTACAGATCTATCCTCCCTTTGGAATAACTATTTTGCTCCATCTTCTATCCCACTGAGGAGCGAAGATCTGGAAAGGCCCACATTAGCACTGTAATGAATTGTGCTTTTGACTTTAAGATAAATAAAAAGCAAACAAACATGTCTTTGTCTGACAAGTTTTGTCTTGGGCACACCCACTTATCCTTCATCAGCCAAGATAAATTGCTTCAGAGGGAGGACTTCCATGTTCACAGAAGGAATGCAGAAATTCTTTCTATTTTGTACATTCTTGGCATCTTTCCTTTGTTATCAATTTCACGTCCTCTTTGTATTTTGAAGCTCTGCTTGGGAAAGTACGTTATAAATATTAAAGCTCTGCACAAGTTCTTAAGAATGATTTGAGGGTTTTTGTTTTGTTTTGTCCTAAATATTCTTTGCTATTTTTACCTCAAAGTTATCCTTCCTCATCCAAGCAGTGTATTTTTAGCTAGTCCAGATAGTTGAAAACATTGTTATTAATTGACAGAGATTACTTTTGGCTTTCTTAGAACACTTAGATTTTGCAAGTATCTTATGAAAGATATATAATTTCTATTTTGAAAGTACTTTAATTAATCCCCTGCCATAAGCAGCAAGAGTTTTCAAGTACTGGAATTTGTGTCTTAATTTGGACTTTATGAAGGAAACATCCAAAGGCTTTGTTCATAATTGCATAAGACTTTGTAATTAAAATTTTACTGATTGGCCTGTGATTGATACAGTTTCTGTATCACTTCACTATAGACAATGCAAATATGTTTCTGGCATGGCTTGAATTAGATGACAATTTCCATTTTTCTCTCATAAACATTTTCAGTTGAAAGGTCAGGATTTTGACTTTTAGTTAAAAGCAAATATATGTTAATGTATTGAACCTCTAGCTATTGACTGCATTTTGAAGCTTAGGTTCCCTTTCACAGTGTTCTAAAAAAATAAAAATCATGTGGAACTTTTCTACATAAACTCTTCCACAATTCCTTGTTATTTTGCTTGCCTGGCTTTTAGATAGTCTGAGTAGACCCTTTTGCTTCTCGTGTGAGGGTAATGTACAGATCCCTCTGTCACTTCCTACAATCCCCCAAAGCTCCGCAGGGGAACAGTAGGAAAGGATATGGAGTAAGCAATAAAAGGAACAAAAAAAAAAAAGGCAAAAAACCCCCTTCTTTGCATAATTGGAAGGTCCATAAATTACTGTAGCCCTGGGGTCAAATATTTATGTGTGGAATTGCTGGACCATTTAAGCAGCTTCTCATTAAAACCATGTAAATGCTTTGAACAATCAAGCTATCATTTTACATTGATTCTTGCACCTACTCCCAAGGAGGGAAGGCAAATGTGCATTGATAAGGGTATGTATACTTTTAAGGAAGGCTAGATTCCCGGTACACAGACCTTCTTCACAGGAATGTTTCCTTAAAGCTACACTGTCAGGTGAACTTTGCAGATTTTCAAGACAGACTTCTGTATCTCTACAGTTAGATCCCTTAACTCTTATGGATAGGAGCTTACAGGAAATATGGAAAAATTCCTTGTAGGCTGCTCCATTTTTTTAAGTTTGTAGTGCAGCAGGAGTAGTGTGGTTTTACCCTTGTGAAGTGAGCAGTGATGTCTGCAGGGACTGCTCCAGAGCCATAAAGCCATCTTCAGGGGTAGCTTCTGTGCTACCTCTGCACTTCAGTCTTCCCTGTTTTGGTTTCTCAAGCACAGGGAGGAGGGAGAGATTTGCTCAGCAATGGTAGTTTGCTCATAGTTTAATTAGTTCTCAACTGCATTTACTTTTGGCAGCCTTCCAGTGGAGTTCAGCAAGGATGGTGGATATCACTCGTGCCTGTACCTGTCTTCTTCCTCTTCCAGAACTGGGGAAGTTTCCCTGCAGGTTCAGAAACAGTAGTGACATCCCTCAGTCCCCTTAGCACACGTGGGCACAGAGGGGCCCTCAGGTGCAGAGTCTGCAGTCTGTCTTTGTTTAAGACACTGGGTTAAACCATGTTTTCCTTCTAAAGCAGCCTTATGTCTTTAATTGCCTGGGGTGCTTTATCTCTTCTATCTTGGCCTTTCTCCATGTCGGTATTTAAATTCAGTTTTTCAATTTTCCCTGTGCTTTTCCCTTCCAAATTTCGATTGCAACTGTTATGTTCAGCAGCTGCTTTGTTCTTCTCTCTGATCCTTTCACCACCCCACTGAGATGAGGTCCCTCATACTTCAGCCCCATGTGATGTAAGTGGGTGAGTAGTGAGCAGATGACAGAATTAATTTGCAGGTGTCTCCCTCCTTTTGCTTTTGACATCCTGTCATTTACCATGTCCTTATATCTAGAGGGTTATTTCTCAGAGTTGTGCAATCCTTTTCTAGGTTAACATTGAGCAATGTTAATTTTTTTCAGAGACATTCTTTGTATAAGAGATATTTCTTGAGGGAAAAGACTTTCAAATGGTTTTCCTCTCAAACTAGTTGAATACAATAAAATGGAAAAGACATGGAAGCAGTGGTATTTTAAAGTATGTCTGCAGCTACTGAAAGCCACAAGAATGGAATAGTTTCCAATAGAACAAAAATGGCAAACTTAAAAACCTAAAAATACTAATAGTGGAGATTCATTGTTGCATGTTCTTTTCTCATTTTAGGAGATGACATATACTGATGGTTTGGTCTTCTCTGCAGACTCCTGCCTCCCTGTGAGGTGAGGCTTGCCTGTTTGCAGGAGTGCAGTGGGGTTGACTTGCATATGAACTTCTTATTTACACTCTCATTTGTTTACAAAACCTGGGATGATTTACTACAAAGAGTGTTTGGCATATTCTTCCCGTACATCCTTTGCATGTCTCATTGTGCCTGGCAAGCATCTCTCAACCATACCATTAATTATATTTCCAGAGGGGGAAGGGTAAAGTGGACGTAATCTGTGCAATAACGGAGTCAGGTAGGAGTGAAGGATTCTAAACATCTATTAAGTGCACACTTTAATCATATTTATGTGGTCATTTACTGTTTAATTTCTCTCTTGACATTTGGTGTGCTCTTTTTTTCTTCTTCTGTTGGGTGACCCCAAAATCATACATTGTTCTTAATCGTTGATATTCTGCCTCATCTTGGGAAAAGAATGTAAGAAAAATGTAGGTCTGGTGAACCGTCTTTTGTGTTTGAGCTCTACAGATATCATTTCCTTGGAATACTTCAGTTATGCCTAGCCTTAAGGGAAATCATCTTTCTCTTTAAGGAATTTCTTTTCATCATTTTAAACATTTCTGAGAATGACAAGTGAGATTAGCTGAACACAGTACACATTTGGGGAAAGGTAGGATGAATAAGAAATTCAAGTGACATGAGCATCAATATTCCTTTTTATGGGTTTCGTGCTGTATGTTGTGGTATGATTACAGAGGGCAAGTATTGCTAAGAAGTCATTAAAGGAGACCTCATTTTCTTTATCTCCAACTGTGGCCTTAAATGCACAAAACTCATAGGAAAATAACTATGTACCCATCTGTAAAGTAATAGGGAAAAGAAGTAAATGCTGGAAACAAATTTGTAATTCTTCCATGCTCACTCTGAATGATAGTTGCTTTTATGCTCAATATTACAGTTCATGGCTTGCAGTGAAATAAGAATCCAAACTTAATTATTCAAAACCCAGAAACAAATTTCTTGATTATTTTTTAAGCTTGCATGCTCTTTGCTGAAACTGTTGCTGTAAATTGTGAATAGCATCTAGAATTTAATATGTTTGCATGCTATGTTTCTAGACTAAATGGACTATCGTTTATTCCTCATAAATGGCATAAAGGTTCAGATTCCATCCTCTAGTTCTATATTCCCACTGACTTCACTGGGAATTAGTGGTATTAAAGATCTTTGAAAATTAGGCCAAAAGACAATGTTGTGCAGTGCTGCTTGTGGAGTGCTTTGCAGACAGATGTGCAAAATTCAGTTCAGATACAACCAAAAATCACCAGGAATCTCCGTCCTCTCCCAACATCTTTGTAAAAATAAAGGTTTCTTTCCCACAAAAAACTGATTTCCAAACATCCCAGATCATTTAATCTGTATTTCAATTCATGTGAAGGTTTTAAAACAATGCTGCCATTCTTTCTGTGAAACCAAAAATGTTTCAATACATTTGTGTGGTTGTTTGGTTTGCTTTTTTAAACTGAGTTTCTGATAAATTACTGGTTTTATATTAAACTAGAGATGGGCTAAACCAAGGAGAACAAGTTCAGTTAACTTTAAGATGGGACAGAGGATTTGACCAACTGAGGAAGGTGGTGGAGTGAATGCTTAAGCCAACCTGTCTAATAAGAGAGTCTGTAACAGTTCTCCCTGTCACAGAAGGCTCTTTTACATGCTCTATTTATAATGTCCTGTTGCCATTTTATTGTGCCTTAAACAGCTATGCAAGGGTGATTAAAAACAGTCCCCAAGTTTCCGGTGTCACTTTTCACTCATCATCACTGCTCTGAATGGTGACAGTTTAAACCTTCCCATGCCCATTAGCTAATGTTTGTTTGGAACATAATACCCACCTCTTTCTTCTCATGAAGATCTTAATGAATTTGTATTATTAATTTTTCATTGTCGGGCTTATGGGAAGGATCCAAATCTGGAAATTTAAATAACAATTCATCTTCCTTGTTTTCTGGTCTTCGAATTCCTCTGTGCAAAACTCTACCTGACACAGCATTACTCTAGAATTAGTTTCACTGCCTTTGCCTAGCAACACAAATACGTTTTACACTTTCCAGGCTTATCCTGTTAACTTCTAAAGCTGATTGCTGTCATCGGTATATCTTGTTTGCTATTTATTTGTTACTAGGTGTCATGGCTCTGGACAGGCTCCCCTGGCTGGATGCTCCCCAAGCTCTCTTTAGGTCCCACCATGCTGGAGCTGTGCTCTCTCAATCTTCCTGACTTTGAGCAGAACCCAGGACTGCCTTTGGCTCGGGGCTCCTACACGCCTTCTCAAGACGTGCTCTCCTAATTGCTCAGACCTGCTGTCTGTTGCTTAGGCCTCTATTCATGCCGGATGTTCAGGAAGATCCCCATGCTTTTCCAAGGCTCAAATCTTTGCACTGTTCTTCTTCAGACCGAGATGGAAATTTTCACTTTGAACTTTTGACACTGCAGGAGATACACTGAATCTAAAAGAAAGAAACATCGTTATGTCCTGGCATCATTATCTTCCTTTGTTAGCAACACAGATTTTAGAGAGGGGCACAGTTCCTCTTCAGAAACTTGGAGCATTTTTCTTGCTGCCAGTCAACTCCCCTTCACCTTTGCCATTACACAGTAAGGAAAGTTTATTCTTTGGCCCAAAGCCTGCGCCTTTGTTCATCTCCTACTTTTTGCATCATCTGTCTTCTTGACCCACCCTATCTTCCCGGCTTTTAAAAACAGTGTTTAATACTGTGCTCCCTTCAGATTGCCTCAGGAGGGTGGTTCTGCCTTCTCAGGCAATCCTTAGCAAACTTGCTGCCCAGCTCAGCACATTCTTGAAGTATTAGCAACATCTTTGCTTGTTCTGTAGTTTCTCTGAAACAGAAGGTGTCAGAGGACAGTGTCCTCATCAGATTTGCTCGGTGTGTGAAATGGAGGGGAAAGAGTGAGGACATGGTTCAAAGCCTGCTGGTAACAGGAGCTGTTGCTTAATGCAGAGGCAAAGCACAGCCGCTCAGCAGGATTGGGCTTTTGCGCTCAGTGCAGGTTTGACGCTGACTGTCCTAGGCTCTCTGGGAGCCAGCATCGCTCTCCTTCCTCGTGGCACCTGCCCTGTGTGTCCCTTCCTGAGTCACTGGCTGACGCTTCCTACAATGCTGCGGGAGGCCTTGTTCTGCTCCCTGGCTGCTGTGTCATGCTTGGGTGAGGGAGCAGCTCTCCAGCGATCCGGCTGCATAGAGCCCTCAACACTTCAGAAGGAGCTGCAGACCTCGGGGGTTGGCTGAGCTCCAGCATCTTACTGTTTATGTGGGACAGATGCTTCTGGCGGCACTTAAAATGACTCAGAGAAGAAAATAAGTGGCATCAGGTAAAACTGTGCTGGAGTCAGTGCTGGTTGCTCAGTAGAGACTTGTGCACTTACAGCCACACCTCAGATTTGTCATTTAAGAGCTACTGCCAACACATTCTGCACCCGACTGATGCCGGCAGTGCTGGGAGCCCCTGAGCTCCCATCTGTTTTTCCCGACAGCGTCTCCTCCTTTTGCTGCCTGCTCAGTCACAGCCTCAGAGGTTGTCACCCCTCCCACCAACTTGCACGCAGACTGTTTTGAAACAGGGACTTAGTGGAACGAACCTATGAGCAGATCTGTGCTCAGCTGTCTGCAACAGGCTGGTTCTTATGTGGGTCCTCAGCATACATGTTTCCTTGAGAGAGTCAATTCCTGTCAGGAGCAGGAATGAAATGTTCACATAGAATGTCCCAGGGGCGGGGGAGGGGGGTTGCCTAAGATATGAGTGACTCCTAGTTTTGTTGGGTTTTGACAACACGTTGTGTAAATTACACAAAGTGAGGCAGTTTCCTATTTATTCTTTCTGTGGACAAAAAGGCGGTATTTGATTGAGGATAGCTTTTTAGTGCATATGCCTCAGCTATGCACGCATTCCTGAATCAGTTACAGACTTATTGAGAAAGGTATTGTTAATATAATTGGCTTGGTGCAGTGAAACATTTAAAATGAATAATAGAAAGATATTAAAGAATTTATATTTAAAAAATAATATCAAAAGCAGGAAAGGACATGACCTTCTTATGTCAGTGATGTTTTTTGTTATTATAGGAATGAGAGGCTTAATTCCTGGAAGTGCTAGAGTGGTTTTGGTTGGCTGAATGTGTCCTTCATAGTAGTCTGTTTGTCATCTCAACCTTTTACTGAAAATGGAATTCAGATTCCTAGCCAAAAGCATAATAATTTTTACTTTGCATTGAGGTTATATAACAGATGGTGAGCTAAAATGTGCTCGGTGTTTCAAAATGATTTGATGACTCATAAAATTGAATAACACTTTTTCCTCAGATCATGTTTTGATTCTATCTAGGGATGAGTAAAATTGTTGAATTAAAGAAAACTCCATCTAAAATATCAAGCAAGTATTTGAATTGTGAAAATCTGTTGGGATTTTTTTTTAAAGTTAATTTACCTGTGGCTTGTCTTGTATAGGAAGTACTTGAAATGTCACAGGAGAATAATGTGCAATTCCTGAAATGTTTCAGGAATAGCTGTAGTTTGGTGAACAGTGAAACAGCAAACAAGATCTTCAAGCTCCCTGAGAGTTCAACCATATAAGTAGAAGCAACTTTAAGTATCTTTTTTACAACTGTTGTTTTCTCATATACTTGAATCAGTGGGGGTCAGGTTCTTTTGGAAATACTTTAGAGGACCTATTGGGAAATGAGGTCTTCATTGAAGTCCCCGGTACTTGTGTTATGGAAAAACTTTAAAAGCATGAGTCTGTTTTTTGGAAGTTTTGCACCATGGACTTACTTGGTTTCTGCTGGTACAATTCATCATTTTCTTGGACATTCTAGTAGGTGTCCTTAGCTGCTTCTACACCTATGTTGGAAGTATGATAATGCCATTGACTCTGTAAATTACATCTTGGCGATATACATTTGGTCCGAACACTCCCTGGTCATAGTTCAGTCTGACCCTTTTTAAGAAGTAAGGCTAGTCATGCTCCTCTGCTTGAAGCAGATGAGATTTTCTTGGATTAGGAGGGAAAAAGAATGGTGTCTGGGGCCTTAGCACACATTAATGTATTTCTGACATCTGGAGAGACACGCTAGGTTATGGACCTGAGCAGGTCTTGGTACCCAAAGGATGGTCTGAATCAAGGGGTCAGACAATTCTATGACCAGGTGCTTAGAGAGGTGTACACAGGAGGTGGTCACTTAACAGCTTTTGAGTTCTGGTTAAGGATTTTTATTCAGGAGAAACCCTATTTCTTCAGACCTAACAGAAAAACTCTATTATTGTATGTTACTACTCTGCTTTGGTTATTCTTTTAAGTTAACATACACACTACTATAGAAGAAAGCAAGGAACTGAAAACACTCGTATCTTACAAGTGCACAAATGTATATTATGTAAACAAAGAATATACAATTTCGAAAGGGCTCTTAGGCCTGCTTGTGATGTTTACATAGAGAGTTAGTATTGCCATTCTAGGTGTATCGGTAACATAATTGCTTGAAAAAGAGATGTCATCCCTTGAATTTTCTTCTTTTTTGTAAATTTATATTTTTACTCTGTATATCTAGTAGCACAAAGCTGTTTTTCTACAAGTTGCTCTATTTTCAAAGATAATAGGTAGATGTTAGAGTTCCAGCTTTTCTTCCTGATATTACATGTGTGGCTCTATTTGCATTCTCTCAGCTCGTGTTTTCTCAGATGCAGAAAATTATGTAATTAGTTGTGGGGTCTCATACCATCATTGCAGAGATGTTTCCCATTTAAATTAAAGGCCTGTTCTTCTACCCAATCAGTAATTGTCTAGATCTTTTAAGATCTCCTTCAGCTTGATTTAATTGTTAAACATTAATTTAGTGGGAGAAAGGCTTCAAAGGGGGGAAAAAAGAACTGCTGGAGGGGCAAAATATTAATAGGTGCTTAAAAGCAAAACAGTAATTCTTCCCTTTCTAAGCTTGCAGCCCTTCAGGCCTAGCAGAAAAGAAACAATTGACTGTATTACAGGATTATATAGGTTTCATTGACTTAAAATGAACTGAAAGCAGCTGTAGGGAGATTTACCTCAAGTCTTTATTATTAGCCATATGAGGCAGAAAGAAAAACAATGTTTTGTTTGAATCAGAAAATAGAATTTTCAATGGTGGTTTAGGAAAGGTTAGATAAAGAGAGCATTACTTTTCAATAGGGAAAAAGGTGACTAGAAAAATTCTGTTTTGCCAGCATTAGGTACCATATGAAAGATTTCAGCCAAAAGAAGAAAATGAGGCTATCTTATACTCATAGGGTCTTTGTTTTCTTTCATTTCTGATGGATAATCTTTGAATTTAGTACACTTGATATCTCTCGGTTACTAATGACAGTAATACTTCACTCCTTTGAATACTTCTACCATGCAAACGGACATAAATATCTAAAGATTGTTGCTTTTTTACAAAGAAAATCCTTCTAAAGTTTGCACCTCATTGAAAAATATGTTGATACAGGTTTCTGCTCTGACTTCTGCCCTTGTTAAACTTTCTAATTAAGAATGAACCAAGAGGGTTATATTAGAGAAGAAAAAAAAAAAAAAGTAATTCAGGATGCAAAGCCAGAATCTGTTTTAAAGAACCAGAATATTTCCTGATCATGAAATTTTAAAAATATTTAGGATTATTTTACCTACCGTAGACTTTTCTGGAAACCATACTTGTCATTAAAATGCAGTTAATAGTAATTGTTTCAGAGACTGATGATGCTAAATTACTCCTGTAAATCACAATGTTATTTTAATTCCAGTGACGTGCTGAGAATGGGAACTGCTCATTCTCATGCTCAGATGAAAGTACACTGTTGCACTATAAATTTGGGTGGTAAGGCATCTATAAATAGACACATCAACACAAATAAGAACTGGTGCCTGATATCAGTAGTAAGATGCCATTATTTCAGAAAATACAAAACTTCCTGATAGAAGTTTCTTACTTTCTGTAACTTACCTTTGTCCAAGGTGATCATCTGTAGCCACATGTATTATTTTAGACTGATAGGTTCTGAAATACATAATAGAGATTTTCCTCTGGGTTGTTCAGGTGGAGTGCTTTTGTATAAATGTATCCACAACAGTATTCATTATGATGCAAGATAGAATTAATGAGATTCTGAACGTTATATTAGCTTTATGTTACTTTGGCATTGCAGTAACAACATTTCAGCAGAGCCAAACTGTGACTGAGAGATATAAAAAAATAAATACAAAAGTTTTCTATGGATAGAGAAGAAAAGCTGGGTTTAAATTCTCACTAAAAAATGTTTTCTTAACCTATAGACCAGATGCTCTGTAGTACATTTTTGACTAGAGCAAAAATGAAGCATTCTGGGATAAGGAAGCTTCACTCGTGTAGCTACAAGTGGCAGCTCTACCTCTCACCCACTTACCCATAAAGTTCCTTCTTCAAAGGAGAGTCTACAAAGAGAGATGTGGCTGATTCTGTCTGCAGCGATGTAGCTTTGAAGTACCTATCATTGCATTCTGATACTCTGTGTATGCAGAGGCGGAGTTTTCCCATGTTTAAGAGTTGTCTCACACTCTCATGGTTTTATGTGACATACATTTTTCCAAACTTTTTCCAGGGGAATGATGACATTTTGAGATGCTATAAATGGTATCTTTTACAGCCTGCAATGCTGTCACCTTAATTATCCATTTTGAGTTTGATATATTTGTGGAAATGCTCTCTGACATTCAGGGGATCAACATACCATTGAACTACCATTTTTGTCTCTTCTTAAATTATTCACCAAAGCATTACCTTTCTACAGCAGCATAGCAGCTATTGAAAACACAACTTCAAGTTGGTGGACCTTGGTTTTGGATACTAAGTTAGAGAAAGTCTGAATACATTGTGAAAGTAATTTTTTTTCAAATTTGTCACCCAGAACTGTTATTCACTCTTTTAAAAGGAAAAAAATTGAATTCAGATAACACAGCACATGTTTTTTCAACCTAAAGAAATTAAAAATGGTGTACTACTACAGGGGAAAGCTTAGCTTTTACATCCCACTCTGATCTGTAGTTTCTGAGGGATGTCTACAGGTTTAGTAGGTGCTTTTTTGATTTTTACAGCTGAGAAAATCTTGATACTGAGAGATTAAGCAACTTGCCCAAGCTCTCAAAAGGAGCCACGGACACAATTGGAGCTGAACACTGAACTGTCCCATTGGTCACAATACTCAGATCACAGGCTGGGAAGGTGACAGTTGTTCTGGCATTCAGAGGAGTTTCTTCCTGGAATCTCACCCCAGTTTGCTTATCCAGCAAGAAATCCGAACTTTCCTTATCTCCCCTAATTTCCAGTAGGTTCCTCCTCCGTTATGCTATCAGCAGATACTTCTTACTATCAATGTTGCCTTCTAGTAAGAAGTTCAGGTACCTCCACTGCATGTAGGAAGTGGATGCTTTCATTCAGGTTGAGGTGTTTCATGTTCAAAAGTATTCACTTCTAATTGAAACTTCCAAAAGATAAGAGTTTAACAAGGGAATTTGATATATTTGCTGTAGACATGTTGTCAGACTTGCTAAACACCATCCCAAACACTAGCGGGGGTGGGAAGTGGAGAGTGGATACCAGTGACCTGAAATACTCCTCAACTGTTTGCACAACTACACAATATAATTACTTGATATGTGCATGCATTTACAGTGCTGCAATTGTATGTCTGATGTACTATTAGTTGTGTATTCATCTGTTAATCTGCTGAAGACAGCAGAAATACTGAACAAACCAAAACATTTCTAATGAGAAATTTTAGTTCATCCACATATTCACAAAAAAAAAAAACCCAACCCATATGTACTGTGAAGTTAAGTTAGTGTCTGACAAAGGGAATGCTGCTTGTAGGACAGGAGTAATCTCCCTTCTTCGAAGGGACTTTCAATTATTTGTATCTAGGATGTATGGAATGTTTTGCTTCCCTGGGCAATGTTCTCTGTTCAGAATTGTGAGGGACATGTTCATTGTGTTGTTAGTGATCAACAGGAGTTGTGAATTGAAAGTTATCACACCTTCCAGGCATTGCAGGGCAGGAACATATAACAAGAAGAGGCACATTTCCCTAAATGAATACATTTTCATTCAGTGGGTTATTCACTTAACCAGCATTAAATGTAATCCTCTTTGAATCTCAGTGGCCACCTCCTACTCATTTCCTGTCAGTCTTCATCTCCTGCAAAAGCATGAATTCAGCCTTCAAAAGAACAGTAGTTTGGCTAAATCACTGTGTAACTTTCTCTAAGAAATACAAGAGGGATTCTATAGAATTAGTGCAAAATAGCTCAAGGTCAGTAGCTCCTAATAGTTTACATCATAATTGAAGTATTCACATTTTGTCTCTTTTCTCCTTTTCAACTCCCTTCCTTTCTCCTGGGTTATTNTCCTCTCTTTCCTCCTCTCTTTCCTCCTCTCTTTCCTCCTCTCTTTCCTCCTCTCTTTCCTCCTCTCTTTCCTCCTCTCTTTCCTCCTCTCTTTCCTCCTCTCTTTCCTCCTCTCTTTCCTCCTCTCTTTCCTCCTCTCTTTCCTCCTCTCTTTCCTCCTCTCTCTCCTCCTCTCTTTCCTCCTCTCTTTCCTCCTCTCTTTCCTCCTCTCTTTCCTCCTCTCTTTCCTCCTCTCTTTCCTCCTCTCTTTCCTCCTCTCTTTCCTCCTCTCTTTCCTCCTCTCTTTCCTCCTCTCTTTCCTCCTCTCTTTCTTTTCTCCTCTTCCTTGAAAAGGGATTTGACTCAGTAATATAACATTGTCACCTCTTTTAATGCTAATTTTCTTTTCAGACAAGGCAGATCACATTGCTGGCCATTGTGATTTACTGCACACCAGCTTTGCAGAATATAATGGAGTGGGACAGTATTCTTTTTGATGTGGTTAATCTCCGTTATACTTGTGCCTCTTCTGAAAACTGCACTGTGTCAGAGAGTCTTTTGTAGGCAATGGTGACAGGAAGATCAACAGAGAGAGGTTGCTCCATTAACCTCTGAAGCAATGAAGTTGCATTTCAGGCAGTCAACACTCATGCCGCCAATTTATTATCATTTAAGAGGAAGTGAAACTACTTCAAGCCACTCTAGTGTCCACATTTTGATAAATACAGAATGGTAATGTTCTGGTGCTAGCAATCAGCCTTGAGGGGACCTCTAATGGCATAGGATGCTGAGCCTGTGTATCTTTGGTCTTGCAAAATGACCAGTCTTCAGCATCGAGAAAACAGGCTAAGTGTATTTATTTCCATACTAAATATACAGAGGTGTCTTTGCTGATAATGACAGCTTTCTCTGTTCACTTTGAAATGCTGAAAGTAGATAAACCATTTGATAACAATTTTGTGTAAACTTTCAAGACAACTGAATTCAGATCTCCAAATTTGCTCTTATGTGACTCTGGTTTCCTAGGGGATACACATTGTAAGGGGATTACTTTCCATCTGAGAAACGGACATAACCAAAATCTTAGGAACGTGTTTAAACCTTCAATTTGTTAAAATCTTGCAGGATGGTCTGACCTTGTAAGATTTTCATGACCAATAGTCAAATCCTGTGAGAACAGCTTTCTGAGGAAGCAATAACACTAGTCTCCCCCACCTCAGCAGTAAAACAAGCTTGTAAAAGAAAACACTGCAAAACTGGCATGACCATACCCCCATTCTTCCTGAGTTCTGCTCCTAGGCATGGTCTTTGGCACATATTTTTTTCCTGCTAAAGGTAGCATAATTTACATGTCTGGCTTTCCATAAGTAGTGAAAACACTTTTTATATATAAAAGTCCAGGTGGTTTCATAGCCATATCATGCATTCCTTTTCTCCCAGGGTGACATATATAGTTATTTATCCACAGTATTTCAGAGACACGGAATCAAGGTGGTCAGTTAAGTGCACTATGTTCCTGCTGGTGGCTTGCTGGATTTTGGATGTATTTGTGCTTATCCTGTGGGCCAAGTTTTGCCTACAGATGGGTCTGGGTGTTTGGGACTATTTTGACATAGCTCTACTGAAGTAATTTGAAAGACTCTTGTCTTCCATGGGCTTTAGATGGATCTTTTTAGTGTCTTTCATCTGTGAAGGGAAAGCACTCAGTAAAGCAGGGGGAATGTTACCTGCATTTTATAAAAGGATGTTGTTTATGAGCAGAATACTCAGCCATGGCTTCATGCCCATTGTGCATGGTGACTGTTTTCTAGCCTCTCCTGTCAATAGTCTGAGTCTTTCTCTCCCTCTGAGCTGTAACTCTCCTTGCTCTAAAGAAAATTCTCCAGCTTGTTCCCTTTGCCTTGCTTCTGCAAAAAGAGGATGGCTGCATCTCCTTGCTTGGGGTTTTCTTTCCTGATCAATGGTCGCTGGACCGTGGCAGATGACACAGAGCTCTGCCAAAGGTGGGAGTGATGGCTGTGGCCAGCGCAGTTTCCTACCACTAGCTCTGAACCTGGCAGACAGTGTCCTGAGGTCTGCATCAACGCCACAGGATTTAGAGCGGTGCTGCATTGCTCTGCTGTTTGCCAGAGCTTGTTACAGACCTGGTGCCAGAGGACCACAAGCCTCTCCCATGTGTGCCCCAAAGCTGCATTGAGAAATACAGCTTGCAAAGCTTAACGTGTTTTCTCCCATTCCCTCTCTCCCTACCCCCACCACACATTTTCCTCTGTACTGAGACAGCAAGTATCTCAAAACTCTGCCTTTTGTCTTCAGGCAGAGGGGTTTGCTTGCCGAGGGCCCCCTACCAGGTTAGAGCACAAGGTTGCTGTTGGAGGACCTGATGTGACACACACAGTGGTTGGCTTTTTCAGCTGTTCTCAGCTGGGAGCGGATTAGAGCTCTGCTCCCAGCTGCACGCAGCTGACGGGTGGAGGACACGAACCGCTGCTGTCTGTGCTGCCGGGCAGGAGCACGGCAAGGGTTATGGCACTCAACAGCATTCCCAGGACAATGTTTTGAATATTGGGGATTGGGGTAGGGAATCTCTGCCACCTGCAGAGCCGGTGGCGGCTGCAGAGCACTCAGACACCCTGTGTGTCCCGGATGCAGCCTCAGAGCTTCTGCAAGGACGTGTCACAGAGGAACTGGAAAAGCTGTCAAGAAATCCGTGGCAATGCTAAAACCAGAGAAACGTGGGCAACTCTCCGTGGACCAGTTCTGTTTCAACACTCTGTGCCCTCTCAACCCCTTGCTTACTTGATCTTGCTAGTGTTCAGAAGCAAATGGAAGGCTCTGTGTGTGTGTGCAGGCATGTAGAGGAAGAGAGCTGGGATGCACGTTGTGTGGTATTGCAGAAAGGTTTTGTTGGCATCATAATCAGCTTTTCAAGGCAGTGAAGGTGTTTTGATTTATCACAAAATTAGTTTTTATTCTGTGTGTTTTAGGAAGGTGAGATAAGATTAGGCAATGCTGAATTATAATTTGTAAATCTACAATTTGTTATTGGTTTGTGTCTGCAGTCTTTTTATGTGATTTAAATACACAGTTCACTAATCTTAGCTTCTTCCCTTCTATGTTTAGCCAAAATGAACTACTAAAGAATGTGAAATACATTATTTTATTGGCACTGACTCACAACTGAGTCAGTGAACTTTTTTGCGCTTACAACTAAAATTGGATTCTAACTTTCAAAAATTTATGACAATTGCTCCTTCTTGTGGCTTGAATGTTGACATATAATTAATTTAGGATTTCTTCTTGAGATTTCCTGTCTAGGTTTGTACCTGTCACAAAAATATCCTTGGAAGTTTATCTAACAGCTGGAACACCACGAGAGTCAATTGAAATTTTGCAAAGAGATTTACTGGGGCCGACAGGAAGTGCTCGGAGCAGGATGGCATAAATATGCAAAAAGAGACCTTTTTTTTTCCCCAGCTGTTTTAAAGGGTCCCACTGCAGGCTAATAATGGCGTAATCCTGAAAAATGCTGACACCGTGTCAGCCAGCAGCACCAACACAGAAAAGGATTCCACAAGCATGGATTGGCGCTTTGTTGAATTATACACAGAATGAAAATATGGCTGTTGCCTTCCCTCAATCCCAGCTGCCCTGCAGGTTTCAGCTCATTCTTTTGAGAAACTAGATATATTTAATGGTAATTTCCTCTGCAGGATTGAAGGAATTCTGAAAATTCCAAATCTAGGTTGCAGTGACATGGTGATGGTACTGCGGGGCTGGACAGTAAAATAGCAGATGAGGTTTCCTTTAGGTGAATGTAAAATGAAGCATATGGGAGAAAGGCAACCCTAACACTATATCCCAAATGTCAGGATGCAATTTAGCCGTTACTTTTCACAATGGAGATGTTGCAATTATTATGCACAGTCCTCCAAAACCTTAGCTTTATTTGCAGCGGTCAAAAAGGGAAACAGTATTATAAATGCTAAGAAAGAAATAGATGCCTAAGCAGGAAGTAATTTAGTACAACACTGTACCTGAGAATAGATAGCACAGAAAAGGCTAGAAAAAAGTTTTTTGAGGATGACAGAGACTGTTAAAATAGAACTCTTCAGCTTGGAAAAGAAGAAATATGGGAAGTCTATAGTCATTAATAGTCTGGAGGGTGTGAATATGGTGTGATTGGTAAATCTTCCCACAATATGGGCACTTAATGAAATGAGCAGGCAGTGGATTCTAGGTAAAACACAAGGAAACACTAAAATATTGTGTAACTGTTGTCTGGGCTCGCTACGCCAACTGCAGAGGCCACAAGTACAGCAGAAATGAGAACAGGTAAATGACTTGTGGATGGTAGTGGTCCACTGGTGGTTGTTAAATGCAATGTTATGAGTTTAGCAGGGAACCCTCAGCTCCCAGGGGTACGTGCATTGCGGGGAGCCTGGAGGGATGCATTCCCTGCATAGGGTTAGTGGAAGGTGGCAGTAATTCCTGATCCACATTTTAAACTTTGAAGGGGAGTTGAATTAGAAATTATTACTGGAACAAGCTGCATTTTCTATGACCTTATGAAACCATTTGTGTTCATTGTTGTGTCGATGCCTAATGGCAGAAGATAGCTATCTTGGGGAATTAAAAATGAAATTTCATTTAATAAAATGAAAGATCCCAAAACATTCCTTTTGAAAAAAAATCTTGCAAAGGACATGAGTGATCTTCTCCTCCTCCTCCTCCTCCTCCTCTTTTTTATGTCCTATGTTTGTGATCCCAGAACTTGCATGAGAAAACTAGTGGGGGTTTTTGTTGGATTTTTACAACTGTTAATTGTTGAACTCAGTTAAAAAGCGATTCCTGTCTTAATTACTTGATTTTTATGATAAAACAATAGATAAATTACAGGAAAGGTATATGCTGCAAAAATTGGCAGCCTGTTCAAAAGCACAGGCGGTTTGGACAACTTAATAAAAAGTTAGCTTGATCTATGCAAATGTTTGTAATAATATGCAAATGTTTGTAATAACAAGGCTTTCTTGTCAAAAACATTCAGTAAAACCACATTCTTTGACTTAATCTTCATGTTATATATTCTAGCCCTCAAAACACAGAATGCTAAATTCAAGTATGACTGGTCCAACTGTGCTTTTTGCTGGATTTCCCCCATCTTTGTATCTAATATCCTTTATGTTGCACAATCCACGATGCCTAATATCCAAAGTGTATAAATGTGAAGGCGGAGGTGTACGCAGCAGTGGGACCTATAGTATAAGTCTGGGTAGAAAATGAGAGAAGGCATGCAAGTGTGAGGAAAAAAATAAATTTGTAAGATTAGAATTAAAAGGGCTGGATGATTTTATTTGTATTTAGAATACTTAATGAGAAATTAGGATGTGTTCTCAAATTTGGGTTTCTCTTCTTGAATAAGAGAGTCCAGTAAGAACAAAACTTCTGAAAAGTAGCCCTGAAACTATCTTGTCTTCCTTGTAATGCAATTGTTTCAGTGGAAAAGATTAATTTATTTTTTTTAAGTACCAATTCTGTTGCTATTCCCTCTAAAATTAATGGGGTAATTTTTCTCTGCCATCATTGTTCTTATTTTCCAAGTTGTTTCTGTGGGTTAAATTCCACTCTGGGCTTTATTTTTTCCTCAGTGAGTTTGATGCATTTGTGTAAGCACAAGAGTGTCTTCTGGCTTTGTTTTGCTGGTTTTAATTACCAAGTTGTTGACGTCAACAATGCTTTTTTGATTTACTCTTCTCCTGTTTTATCTTGTTCCAAACAAAAGAACTGCAAAGTTCAGGTAAAGTAGGTAGTGATGACATCACACAGTTACCAGCTACAGTGCAATACCATCACTCAATGATGAACTGGTTAGAGATTGGCCATGGAGACTGACAGTGGAAGACCACTACTGCAGCGAATGGAGTAAAAATAAGTGGGGAGAAATAAAGCTTAGCAAGCAGAAAAACAGACAGAAAAAATAGAGGTCAGTGTGCAGTTGGAATGGGAGATTGAGAGGGGAAAGAAAATGGGCATAGGGAAATGGAGTTCTCTAGAAAAAAATTCTAATTGTGTTAACTGTGATTAATGATGGATTGTGGTGATTCTTTTTGCTTATAAAGTTATTAATCTTATATTTCTAACCACAGATAATTTCATTGCAATGCATAGAAATTTTTTTAATTAATCAAGTAGAAAATGTTGGCCTTGTAATTTTGCATGATTTTAAATTGTATATATTTACCTGCATGGAAGGTATGAGCACCTCCTTTGGAACTCTTGTAATCTCTCTCACTAACTCTTAGATATCTGCTTGCTTTTAATTTCATAAATGGTTAAAATGATGGTGTTTAGAGATTGAGGTGAGAGCAAGATTTTGCTTAAACAAATTTGTTACTGCTGTTTGATTTTTTCCCTTTATGCAGTAGTGACTATTGGTATGCTGATAACTGTGGGTCTTCAATCTACATAGCATGTTGTATGCATGCCCTTGTTGAAGGATAGCCTGGAAGGTCCCTTTCAGGATAGACTCTTAAGCATCTCCTTAATTTAAATCTCACTTAGAGTGAAAACTAAAATATATGATTATATAGTTATCAGAACTGGTCCCTAAGTTGTCCATATCATGCACTGAGAAATGCGTGGGTAGACCCATAATTGTGGAGAAGCTCATAATATTGGGAACTAAAGTATAAAAATTATTGCATAATTAGACCACACAAGTTAGATTTCAAAATGCTGCGTGTTGTTTGGATGGGTATTTATAAATTAAGTAGCTGTTGCGCGTGTATGGTCATGTTCACACTGCCACACACAGTCATTGTAATGCTCTAGCAGTTCAAGGAGTTTTAAATGGATCCAGCATTGGTCTTACCTCAAATAGATCAAACCTACTAACACTTTCCTTAGCTGTATCTCTTTCTTGTTCACATTAAAAGATGCAACTGTAACTATGACTTTCATGAGTAGGTTCCTATCACGAACCATGTAAGTTAAGAAATATTTAGGATCATTTGGAGGGGGAGAAGATGCAAGTATAACTCAAGTACTGTAAAACAGGCTCTTGATACATGACGAAAGTCTGAGCCATCCTTTAGTATATTGATTTCTTCTATATTATTAGTAATGCAATAAGCATACTTCACAATGTCCTCCACAGCACAATTAGTATTTAAATATAACTGATAGGATAACTTTAAAGAGTTACAGGGCTATTAACTATGAGAAAAAACTAATGACGTGGCATGTTAATGGTTTACCTAAATTATGAAGTACAGATAGGGACACACAGCTGTTGGTACAAATATTTAGATCTGCAGAGCAATACTCTGAAACGTATTAGTTTATTCTCAGCTTCAGAAGATAAGCAATCTAAGGTGATTGGAAAAGCACACACAAGCTATTAGATGCAGCTTTATTAATTTTCTTATTATTATTTGGTTAAGAAAAAGATAATCCAAGCAAACTTCTGCCAATTTACTGGAGTCATCTGCCCTAAGGACTCCATGCTATTATGCCCAGCACTTCCAAGAAGACTTGTCCTCTCTAGCCAGGAATCCAGTCTTTTCCTAAGGGAAGAAATAGGCCCACACATGAAGTACCTCAAACCTGCACTCAACCCTCACCACCTCTCTTCCTCTCAACTCCATCCAGCCTTTGGGCACTTCAAAAGGAGTACAGCCCTTGTATGCCTGCTTGTTGGCTGGAATGCTTTTGGATTAAACTTCCTCACTGCAACCACCTAATTTATTAGTATTTACTCTGGTACAACGTCTTGTAACCAATGTGCTTCTAACAACAGAGTGTGGTGACAGCCACAGTAACTAGGGCTTTCCAAGCACAACAGCCAGCCAATTTTAGCTATTAAATATTGACTGACTCTGGCAGGATGCATGAGGTGAAAACCAAGTCACACTCTCTACAACCAGACAAATATGTATGAGATTTTAAGAATTTCCTTCTAGTCCCAAAGTATCAGCAAATCTAAAAACATGACAGAAAAAGAGTAAGTCCTACAAATTCTGAAAATATCCCTCATCCAGTGAAAAGCCACAGCTATGACCTTGCTTGGCTCAGGGAACTCCTAAGAACAGAAAAGAAACACTCCTTCATCACTGATGGCCAAAGAAAGAATGTGCTTTGACTTTTACATCATTTTTGCTCCTCCAAAAGGAGTGGCAACTCATTTCTGTGGATCAGCAAGTTGGAGCATACCGAGCCCTCAGCTGTGCTGCCAGCAGCAGTGAGCTGGGTGCACCAAAAGGGTGACTACGCCTGAGCAAAAACCTCGTTACCGCACCCATGAAGAAACAGAAGAGGCCACCAGGGAAATGCATGTGGACAGAGAGAGCAAAAAACTGGCAACTCTTTCCCTCCTTCAGCTTTGTCCTGTCTTTATCTTCTGCACATTTAACCTCTTACATAAGCTGTAGCTCCTTTGGGACTGAGGGCAGCAGCAACACGGAACAGGCCTGAGAGAGAAAAGTTTCAGATACACAGGTGTTCAGCCAACTCATCATTTGCTCCGTATCTACAGACCAATAGCTCCTGGAGCAATGAATCTGCAGGGATTAACAAAATGTGGGACCACAATGCTGTTTTGAAAGGTAAACAGAACCTTCAGAGCTCAGGGACCACGTGCATTCCTATCATCATGCATAGCAACCTTGCAGCGTTCCCTGAAAAAAATTTAGGGAGATAGGAAGGGGGATTCTTCTAATTTGTATGTTCTATTTAATTTTATCCCTCACATATCCATAATTTTGCCTTTCATTAATTATTTTTCCTTGTCCATTTTACCACCCAGTTTTTACAATCTGAAATGTATGATTTATCTTTAAAAAAATGAAAAAAAGAAGAGCAGTGGGGAGTGTTGATTTAAATAAGTGGATGCTCCTAAGTGAAACTTACCCCAGCTGAGTTTTTGGTGGGATTCTTTTATGCTTTCATTTTAAATTCATTTGTATCAACAAAGATTTCTTTCCAGTGAAAATTCTTTTAAGAGAAAACAGCATCTTGAGGTTTCCTTTTTCTTTTCAAATTAAACAAAACATGCAGCAAGTTGCAATTAAACTTCAGTTAACAAAATGCAAAAATACACCCAACCTCCATCTGCCAAAAATAGTTTGAGAAGTAATTTGACATCCCTGACAATGACGACTGTGTTTATGACATATTTCTGGTGCCATATTCCACTCTCCTATCACTGCCAGCTTGCGTCCAGTATTTAGAAATAAAACAGAAACACATTGAACTTGCTGAACTAGATGTTGCCACACTGCAACTCTAATGGGCTTAGTGACCACAACCTACAGGGGCCAGAATGTGTCAACAGCAAAAGGGCCAACCTCAATCACTGTCTGTGCTTTTACAAAGTTGTTACATGTTTAATTCTTTGCAGCTTGGTTCTCCTGCTGTTTTGGCTGCTCAAAACCAAGGCTCATATATTGCAGCAGCCTTCTCTACCTCATATAATGCCACAAAGGTCCCAGCAGGAGACCTTTCAGTGGAGCAGACAAGCCACAGGCTAGGGCAAACAGGGCATCACAACTTCCTAATAAGATGACTTATTAGATTGGGGGCTTGACACAGCTTCTATTTAACCACTTCTTTTCCCAGCCACCAGAAACACGAACTGTCTGCTCTGAGCACAGCAAGTGGTATGTGGATCTGCAGCAAGCGCTGCCACGTGCATTCAAGCCAGTCTGTAAGCAGAGCATCGTTTCTGATGCCCATCTTCAACATCTTGCCAGTACATTATCTTTGCTCTTAATGTCAGATCCCCAGCCAGGGATTTTTTTATTACATTAAATGAGTGCTTTCCCCCTGGATTGGTCACTGACGATTCAGGACTTTGAGTGGGCTTGTGGAGGGCCGGCGGTGAAGGGGTTAAATGACTGGAAAGGCAGGATCAGTTTCCTGCCTGCACTTGCAATGGCCTAAGGCAGTGCCTGCTGTTCGGGAGTTAGAGAGAGTGCCTTGCCTTGTCCCAGGTGGCAGACAGGCAAACCGTGTTATTAAGAAGCAGAGATCGCAAAACCTTGATCTTCAAAAAAGGCCCCTAATTAGTCCCTAGCATGAGAATAAATGGCATTCCACATCAGCAAGGATGAAAAAGGTTCCTTCAAATTTCATTAAGTAATCTCTCTTATTGACAATTTTTAGGATCACATTGGGAACTGTCGTCTTTTGAATGAATTTGCCAAAGAAACTCTTATTTATTTGTCACTTCCGTTTGATTTAAATAATAAAGAATAGTCTTAATGGCCTCACGTGCTGCATCTTACGGAAGTCATAAATGTCTGGACAAAGAGCTCCATGCTCTGTGCTACTGAGTCCCTGCTGCCTCTGTGAGCGGTTCTCCAGCCACTGGAGTCGATGGAAATTCTTCCATCATCTTCAGTACGCTCCAGCTCAGGCCATCTAAGAGTGCTAGTTTGAAGTCATCCTTAATACTTCTCATAGCCCTCTTTTTGATTCAGTGTGAAAGTGACAGATTGAAGAATATGTGCTGAGTTTTCTCATATTTCTGAAGCTTTGATTTGGACTAGACTTGTTTTATGAAAAAAGAAAGAAGTTTATTAAAAAAGAATCTGTCTTTCAACTCATATACCACTTGTCTAATTTTGATTTATAAACATTCCCAGTAGAAGAGGCATCCTTGTCCAAATAGTCTCAAGGTTCATAAACTTCAGCTAATTTTATCATATAATTCTACAGTAGTTTTCAAGGACTTTCACTCTCTAGAGGGTTTGAATCCATTTGATTTTATTCATCCCAATGGTATGTGCTTTTACCCCTAAGTCAGATTAACAATTCCGGCATTAGAGCAATATGGAAAGTTCATCACATTCATAGTGATGCTACAACCAGCTGCAAATCCTTCTAAAGTTTACTGTGTAATTAATGTAAAACATAAATAGCAACAAATGGGATAAATAAGTTCTTTCCCAGAATTGGAGCAAAGGTAATTTTGTCTTTATAAATAACTTTTTTATACTGATGTTTCTTGTGAACCGTTAAATATTTAATTAAATCACACAGTTTCTGGATCTTTCTTTTAAAGTGTATTTTACTCACATATCTACCATTTTTAAGTTTTATTATACGTAACTAGAAATCACTGGAAAAGTAAAAAGAAAAATGGTTCTACTCTTACAACGTTGCTAAGAAGATATTTTCTAGCCTCTAAGAAATACACCTCAGAATTGCTTATTCAAAATCGAGAGTTATCATTATCTGGGATACTGCACATCATTATAAAAGAGATTTGTTATTGTGATTTTTTTTTTCTTTTAAACTAGTTTCAAGCTATTTCTTTTCTAAAAGGCTCAGTGCATTCAGCGTAGAGCGGGACACCTTTGCCGAGGTGTACCTGACTGTTGTCAGACAGTTGCAGATCTCCCAGGTAACATTTCCTCAAGTGGAATTTTTAAGAATGACTAAACTTTGTTCTCCTTGAAGCAGGGTGTTTGCTTTCAGTGTTCTCCAGATAATGTGCAGTGCCGCACTTACCGTTCGAATGGAGAAACTTCCCCTGGCATTACTTGAGCCCGTGGGCTTTATTGATTTGAGATGTTAAGAAATTGTATGCCAAAACTTTGGTTATTTTAACTAGTTCTAAACAAGAAGGACTAACATCAGTTTTGACAACAAACAAAACCAGGTTTTGTTCTATTGGTTATGTTTAAAAGATTCCAATTTCAAACCAAACACAACTTGTGGTTATTCTGTCAGATATTTATATAGCCACTGGGGCGCCATAGTTATGCACCGCATACATCATTGTATTTTTAAAATGTACTTAATGAACATTTTTTTCTTTTCTGGTAACTACTTCATTGCCTTAAATGAATGCATTCCAATAGAATTTGTAACAAATGAGCACTTTGTGTTTGCATTAATGCCAAACACGTTTAACAAATTTTTAACAAGGAACACTGGCAAAAAGCCAAACTCCTAGAGGGACACTGAAGGAATGCTATAAATTTAAAGTAGATTTTACCTTTTCACTCAGCTCAACAAGTGTCTTAGGTGTCTCTGGCATCTCAGCACTGCAAGTTTTCTACGTAGGTTGGATACAACTTTATGACTTAATTATTTCTCTTCTTGGCCCTCCTCACTAGAGATTTGTACATCGATACAACAGGCTTTAACAGGTTACTGTATTCTTTAGAAAGCCAGAGGTGGGCTTTCATTCCTTCCATGAGAGAGGCCGGGAGGAAGTAGCAAACCCAGTATTTATTGTTAGGACTGTAATGACAGAGAAGTTCAAATATCGTGCCGTTTTCACATCCTCTGTTAAGGGAGCTATGTGGTGGTGAGCACTCCAGCAGGTCTGTGCTACCCAGTATTGTTTCTTGTGCTGAGCTGCAAATATCTGGACTGTGATCATGTTTACATCTGCACTTCAGGGGCAGGGGAAAAGCAGCCCACAGTGCTCCCACCGGTCCGAGCCCTGGGCTTGCACAGAAGCCACGAACAGATTTTTGGCTGAAGCAAACATCTGGGGGGATTCTGCAGTTGTTAAGTTATGCCCACATGGTACATGTCATTACAGACCTTGGGAATCACCTAGTCTGTAATACATGTTTGTATTAAAAGTGTTACAAGTAGCTCCACAAACCACATGCTTGCTCTTTACTTGTAACTTAATATATTAATTTAATTTTTACTGTTATTTCAGTTTTAATCAAATGCAGGAACTGAAAAATAATAATACTTAGCACTCATCCAAGACTATTAAGGAACATTACAAACATTAAGCCTTGCAAATTCCTATGAGGAGCTTGATGTTATCCCTACTATAGCAAAGAGCAAGTTAGTCACAGAAAAACGATACGACTTTTCCCTTAGTTACACAATAAGCTAGTGGCAGGGACAGGATTCAGCACAGTGCTATGCCAGGGCTTTGTCTCAGTAATTGTGTCATTCCTGTCATGGTATTGCACAGACAAAAGTAAAAATTGAAAAATTTTTCTTTTCTGCACATCAATTAGATTTTGTGGTTGCAGGAGGCACAGTTGAGTTCTAGGAGGTCACTTGAGAAAGACTTTGTGAGTTACAGCCTTATTTTTTAAATACTAGTTTTCAGTCTAGTTGCTTGTTTCCAGAAAATGAAATAATTTCCCATTGTTTGTCGGTACTCTGATCACAATAATGATGACTGAGCCTAGAGAAGGAAACTGAGGAATTCATCCTGACAGCTTTTAAAAAGATGTCACATTATAATGCAGATGCCTTGTCATAGGTTAAGAAGCAGAAATAGCCCTAACAGGTTTTCAATAATAATATCCCTCTCTGCTAACATTTGGTGAGATCCCAATTCCCTGCAATAAAGTGGCTATTCCCTCTCTTGCTGACTCACTAATTACCATATCAGTTGTTGGCCTTTTATGTAGGTACCATGTGTAACAGGTTAGGAGAGGGCAATTTAAGCCTATGTGAATGGGTATCTGTTTTTGTATCTGGGTGCTTGTTGCAAACATTTGGAAAGCATATGGAGTATAATGGACATTAACCCAGATGTCAAAAATAGCCTGCATTTTACTACTGTTATTAAACAGTTTCCCCTTTAACCCCTTTGTGTTTACCCACCCTCTCCAGCTTGTTTCTGCAAATCACTGCTGAGAGGAAAGGATTGGAGGTAAAAAGTAGTAATCGGGCAGGTGTCTTTATCCAAAGGAAAAACAATCTGAACAAATATTTGTGGGCTACTACACATTTATATCTTCACATCCTTCTGCTGTTTTCATTGACTGGTATCTAATGGACTGTCAGAGGTGCCAAACTCATAAGACATTAATTTAAGCTGGAGCACTGCTGAATCCCAGGCCCAATGTATGTTACCAAATTTTATTTCTGTTGTAGAAGCTCAGTGACCAATACCAAGTACAGCATTGAAGAAACAAATATAAATTTAATTTACTCAACCTCAGTTGGTATTTGACAGCAATATCCTTTTATATATTTATTTGACTTACTTCAGAAATACTTTGCATTTCCTATCTGTGCTGAACAAGTTTTTGTTACACTTCCAATACATATACGGTTTCCTGATGAATAGGTGGGTTGATTAAGTGGGTGGGGTTTGTTCAGGGGCTTCGTTCTGTACTAAAACCCCAATGAAAAACCAGAGAGAGAGAGACTGTATTTTGTGATTTGCTGCTGCTCCTCAGATCGGACACTTTATTCTGGGTTCTTACTTTTAAGAGCATAAAGAAGTGATAATTGCAAAGGAATTTCAGCTTGTAAAATTGCAAGTGTATGGAAGATTTGCTGTGATTATATTTTAGTGAACCTGTTAAAAAAATACAGCCATTTTTGTGCTACAGTTTCTGGAATGTACTCTCATTAATTTGTACGGGTGCTTCCTATGCCTATATATCTCTCTGCATGATGATTAAGAAATACTCAGTGTACAAAAGAATGGAAGCTATGCACAGTTCACAAAACGTAGTGCATGCTCTGACTTACAGTTTTCATAAAAAGTTTGCAAAGATTTTATGCGCCAGAACTAGTAACATGATCTACTTTAGGAACTCCCTGGCTTTCCAGCTCTGCAGAAGTCATTTTTTTCTCCACTCAAGGGCCAGATCCAAAACCTGTTAAAGTCAGTGGGAACCTTTCCATATTTCAGTGGGCTTTGGATTAGTCCCTAAGTGTTTTAACCAATCTCCCATTGGAAAAGTAAAACTATTCATCTGAGTTTGTATTATATAAACCATCATGCGTACTTGCCACACAGACATGAATTTGAAAATACGTATTTAAAATGATTTTCAAGTTTATTCTGTAAAGCACATTTCACTTGCCTCACAGTATAGTTACTCTGATTAATATTAGCTTCTAGAATTTAAAGGGGCATTTTAGTCAACTAGGTCTATTTACAAAGCATATGAATTTTCAGCTGTATACAAAAGTGTAAGGATTCTGTGGCAGTTTCGTTTTGTAATATTGGATGTTTTGGAGACTTCTAAGGTTACATAAATGGAAGGTCAATAACAGAGAATCCCATACATAATGCATTTCCACTTTTCTAGGCACAGTGAGTAGATAGATGAACAACTGCCCTGTTGCTTTGGTTTCAGCTGGGACAGAGTTAGAGTGGTACAGTGCTGTGGTTTGGGTTTAGCATGAGAGTAACGTTGATAACACACTGATATTTTGGTTATTGTCAAGCAGTCAAGGACTTCTCAGCTTCTCATACTGCCTTAGCAGGAAGGAGGCTGGGGGTGCACAAGAAGCTGTGGGGGCACATGGCCAGGATGGCTAATCCAAACTGGCTGAAGGGATATTCTATATCATATGACATCATGCTCAGCATATAATTGGGTGAAGCTGGCCAGTGACTTGTACCGTGGCTTGGATCTAGCTGGGCATTGGTGTTTTCTGGGAGGTGAGTGATTGCACTGTGCATCATTTATTTTGTATAGTCTCTTCTCCCAAGTGACTAGAATAGTACAAGAGGAAATGGCTTCAAGCAGCACCAGGGGAGCTTTAGATTGGATATTAGGAAAAAATTTCTTTACTGAAAAAGTGTCTTCTGGCATTGGAACAGGCTGCCCATGAAGTGGTGGAGTCACCATCCCTGGAGGTGTTTAAAAAAATGTGTAGATGTCACACTTCAGGATGTGGTTTAGTGGGCATGGCTTAGTGGTGTTGGGTTGATAATTGGACTTGATGATCTTAAAGGCCTTTTCCAACCTTAATGATTCCATATTGTTGTTGTTGTCATTATTATCCTATTCTGTCATATTAAACCGTCTTTATCTCCACCCCTGAGTATTACTTTTTGTCCCAGTTCTCTCCCCCATGCCACTGAGTGGTGGGGGGAAGTGAGTGAACGGCTGTGTGGCCAGGTTAAACTATGACACCTGTAAAGGAATAATTTAATTCCTCCCATTATTTGATATACAGATAATGTGAATAATTCAGTGCTCTCTCTTCAAGAATTTGCTGTCTTCTTGCGACAGAACTAGCGTAACCATACAAATAATTCAGGCCTTACTCTGTAGTCAGTCAGATACGGAGCCTCATCCAAGGCCTGTGGAAAGTGAGAAGACCCTATCCGCTCACTGACTGGACTTTACACCACCTACTTCTCCTAGTCCCCAGGATTTCAGCAATGCCAGCCAAGCCAGGAAGAGCAAGTCATTGTATAGTGACTGCATGGCTGAAAAACTCTGATTGTTGTTTTTTAAACTTTTATAAAACTCAGCTTCTTGTATCCATAAACCTTACCCACGGTTTTGTAAATGAAGGTGGACTCAAAGTGCTTAAACTATACAATAAAAGGTTGATTTCAGTACCTTCAGTTCTGGAGAGTTACTAGAGGCATTACATATTCCCACCTAACATGGAACGGGGTGGAAGTCAATGGATGATTCCTTTAGTTTTAAAAAAAATAAAAAATGACTAATAGCATTTGCACTTCTTAGCTACTGTGCTTATAGGTACAGGCAGAAAACTCATAGTTTACAGAATCACAAGCAAAACAGACTCTCACATGTTTGGAATTTATAATTTTTTCTCAAGTATGGTGGATCTTGTCACACAAATAATCTGTAAAATTAATTGCCACCCACCCTATGCACATATTAGATGGGTACAAATCACATTTAAATCCTCACTTAATCCTTAGCCTCTAGAAAAGCAGTATATCCAGTGATATCTACAAGAAGTTTGAATGAATAAGAACTAGGATGTTTTGTATGCTTCCATCATGTTACTAACTGAAATATTTTGTTCCCTTGTTACAGTTGTCAGAGGAACTAGCGAAAGAGGAAGAGGAAATGTAGCACTGGAAGGTAGTGATGATAATCTATTGCATTGGATCTCCAAACATGACCATGATATCCTGGAGAAGATCACAGATGCAGAAAATGAATGCTAAGGTTGCTATCTAATGAAATGCTGCATTAATCGGCATTTTCTCCATTATTTTTTGTAGTCTACTATGAAATTAGATACTTTGGAAAATAATGAGTGAGACTCAAGCAGAAATTCTAAGAGCTTCATTTCTGTCTCTAATGGGTCTTGCAAGTTATTATGTTTTCACAAAGAAACCATCTGTTCAGAATACTATTGTTTAATGAATTTCAGTTAAACAGGTTATTTAACTAATTTTTGGTAAATTGATATTTATTTCAATAAGTAATTCAGATTCTCTTAGGTGTGGTATCTGCATTTGCTGATTTTACCTAGTCTATTCTAAAGTATCACTTCTATTGCACTAGATTATCAAAGAGGTACTAGTAAAATGCTATGTAAGGATGTTGGCAGTAATCTTACCCCCATTTAGATGTGGGATTTTCCAAAAAACCAAAACCCAAGCCTTTACCCTCCTCTATTTTCTTATATCTGCTGATAAAATTATGATAATTTAAAAAACAAAACAAAACAAACACCAAAATCATTGGTAGTTTAACCGGTATTAAGCTCTGGGCCAGGTTGGAAATGAAATCAATTTTTGGTACTAATAACTGATGACAATGATTAGCTTTATGAATATGGTGTGTGTCTCTGACAATGCATAGGACATCTAATTTGAGCAAAAATATAAGATATATACAAAATGTATCTATTCTTGGATGGTAAAAGCTTGAGGCATATATAAATACCAACGTATGTATATATATGGACATATACACAAGGATGTATCAACCTTTTACCATCCAAATGCATACAGGTTCTCAACAATAAAAGCTGGGACTCTTAAAAAAAAAAAAAAAAAGATAAAAAAGATAAGATTGCTGTGACTGCAGTATATGCACTACGTCTCCTGTAAATGAGGAACTGTTTGTTATTGTTTTCTACATGGAAAAACAGTCTCCAACATGGATCCCAAAAAATCTTAGATGTTAGAGAAGAAAATACCAATGAACAGACAGCACTTAAAGGCTGTTTGTATCAACAAAATGTGTCTGGTAAAATGAATTTAAAGCACATGCAATGAAAAATAAAAATGTGAGGCTATTACATTCAGTGAGAGAATATAAGTAAGAGTCAAATCTCTACCACTTCTCAAGGAGAGGATCCTTACAGCTCCATGAACATTTTCAGTCAGTCTGGCAAACGTGCAAATGTTTGGCTCTTTTATTGAGGTATCTTTTTGTCCATGGAAGAAAAGCTTCCATGCTGATGGGAGTGGGAATAGAATATCTGCATTTTTAAAGGACAAACAATAAATTTAAGCATGGGTGGCCTTAATCCTTAGTAGTTTTTCTTTGCTGCTGTAAAAAAGAGAAATCTAAATGGATACTCCTAAAGTCTTGCACTGAATTTAGAAAAATTATTTTTTGAACCTGTGGTGCAATTAACCCTAAACATCCTACATGAGCCATACATTGTAACCCCTTTAAAATTATTGTCTAGAGATGATATTTTATTTATTTGTACCATAATTCTTGGTGCAATCAAAGAGCAATTTATTTGAGCAGGAGTTCTGCTGGATGCTACTGTCTTCAGTAAATAGAGTAAAATGTATAGAATTAGTATAGCATAGATAAACCAAATTTCATTCATGTTTAAAAGGTTTGTCCTTTAACTATCAATGGCATTTTAGATCTTTGTTTTTGAAACAGCAAAGCTTTTGGGAGTATATTTAGCACATATGACAAATGTTGCACTTGGAAACTCAGACAACAAAACTAGTTTCTCATGACAAATTTGTTGTCGCAGTAGGGGACAATCATCTGTGTCTCTTACAATCAGGTCTTTACCTTAACTCTGCAGCTGAATACTTGAAGTAGGAATTAAACTAGGGGGGAAATAGGGTCACAGATACAAAGCTGTATAGTTAGATATTTATATGTATGTGCCAATTTTGTCACAGATATTATTTTAGGAGCATTTTTGCTCCACTCATGTTGGTAAGAGTATTGATCTAAACTTTAACAGGGCCAACAAGTTAGCCCCTAAAGAGGAAAATTTTGTCTAACATGGCTTTCTTTTTTTTTTTGTTTCCTCTTCATTTCATGTGATACTCTATGATGTTTGGAGAAAATCTTTTCATATACTTAAATAGAATCTCGGGGTTTACAATAAACACTGTGATGTTGGGAAATATTTTATTTGAGCAATGTTTGGTAGGTTGGTTTTTTTCTCCCCTCTAAGTGTAAAGAAGCAAACCAACTTTGGGTTTATTATTATTATTTTAATGTGAGATCAGTCTTGTACTGCACATTCTTTCTTTCATTTAAATGTACAGTATGAATTTTGTATTTAATGAATTTTGTGTACCCAGAATGCACGTACCTGCACATTGACTTTCATTTGAAAGTGGGTTTCAATTTACTTTTTAAACAGTGTTTATGAAAAGACCTCAGATGTGTTGACATAAACTATATCTGCAATGTTTTTTTTGTGTGTGTAGGGTGACGTTTGAATGTGATGTTCTGCAGCAATGGGTCAGTATTCCCTATTTACCTTAGATCCTCATTTGATAGTGCTTCTTGTAATAATTTTTTCAAGTGAGTGGCATGTTCTGGATTGTGATATTGATATGTGGTTAAGGACATTGATATGAAACTAAGGAATTCCTAGAAATTACCAGTGGGCATGTATTAGACAGTCATCGTAATTTAATGTCTAGTAGAAGTGTAAAGTACCAAGGTATTTAGAATTCATAACATTGTTATCATGTGTATGGGAAGTATTTAGTGTTGATCAGCTTGTTTATATTCATCAAATAAACTTTGTTTCTTTCTGAAATCAGTGTTGTGTCATTAAAAGTAGGTTTAATGACTGTAAGAAAATGTGTGAGAGATGTTTTCCACATGGTAAATCTATCACACTCCTTATTTCTCTAATTGCTACCATTCAAAGTAATTTATCTTCCTGTTGTTACTATCACATAAACTGTTTAAGAAAGCATAAAAAGGAAAATGTCTCCTAGGCCTCACTCCCCGAAATGCTTACAAGCAACTTTACTAAAGTGAGGAACCATTTTCCAGATTGGGCTCTTAGAGAGCAATATGCTTTTGAGTGGGTTTCTAAAACATAATATTCTTGTGTGACCCTGTGTAATTGCATAGAAAATTACATTTTGTTTATGTACTTTACTGACCAAAAGCCATAAGGTGTGAAATTCTCTGCACAGTCAGCTCCTTTTTCAGCTGCCTGGTAAGTGGTTCCCCGTTTCCATTATGTTCACTTTTTTTAGAAAAGGAACTTTTGTTGAACAGGAATTTCTTACCTCATAGAACTCCCTGGACCAGCTCAGGGCACACACAGCAGGAGAATAAAAGGTAAGTAAGTATGCATTTTACTTAGGTTATTTAAAAACACACAGTCTCTTAGTTTTAAGCTCTGTTTCTTTACCAATAAATTAGTTTTCTTGGTAAGAGAGTACTGTGCACTAACATAGGATATTAAATTTCACTTTTAACTACAGCTAAATATACATTTACTGTGTATTCTACTTACGCCTACTTAGCTTTGAGTTGTAATACTATAAATTGAGCAGCAATTGCTTCTATCTTCTTTCTAGACCTGCGCAATTTTTTCAGAATGATCTTGTTCTGTGTTAGGCAGCGCACATACTAGGGGACTCTCCAACCCCCCTGCACTGGAAACACGCTTTTTGGACTCTGATTTCTGCGTTAATCACTTCCTGCTTTAAAGGCAGCTCCTGCCCCTGTGCAATGAAGGGGACACTTTGTGCCGACATGTCAAACTAAGGACATACAGGAGAATGGGGCAGGGGGGCTGGACTAGATGATCCCCAGAGGTCCCTTCCAACCCCTAGCATCCTGTGATTCTGTGAAGCTGTAAAAGGATCTCGAGCCCCATTTTCTGTAAGATCTTTTTGAGCAAGGAGTCCCTTCTTTCCTCTGCAGAAAAGGGTGTGAGGGGCAGGGGCCGGACCAGTGTGCGTGTGCCTGCTGGGTGCCTCAGGGCAGGGCAGCTCTGGCTGCAGGAACATCTCAAGTTTGAGTTCCTACAGTCAAGAGCTGCCCCAGCCCTGCAGGAGAGAGGCTGAACCGGAGTCAGCCCCTCCTCAGCTTGAAGTTTCTTCCTAGGAGAGCCTGTTTGTTCACTCCAGACTTAAGCCAAAGTAGCTCGAGGTTTGTGCAAGCAAACATATAAGCAGCAGAGGACATTCAGTGGATGAAGCCATGTGTTGGCTTGCATTTCAAGTCAACGTGTCAGTTCAGACACACTCTGAGAGCCCAAATCATCTCTGTGCCAGCATGACTTGGATAAAGCCAATTGCAGAACACCTACTGCATCTCCTGGTTGCTCACTCTGTGCTCCGGGTCCAGAATTAGACCCTGAGAGAGCTGCACTAATTGCACATACTGTGTCCTGCCCTGTTCAGAAAGCACTTCAGAAAGTACAAAACAGAGGGTCAAAGAAGTGCGTGACTTTCACCTGTTGGTATTGCTTCTCCAAAACACAAAACTTTTAATAACTAATGTATTAAATCATTCTAAATAAAGCCAAGTCAGCTCTAAGTAGTACATTCCCCTTATGAAGTCAGTGGGAGCCCTGCACGTCGCCAGGGCACGATTTGACCCACATATGAAAAGGACAGCTGATGTGGGGCTGCTGTTCAGATTATCCTCCTATGAGATGTTATTAGTGAGACTCCTCCTTGGAGTGACGTTATTTCATGCTCCTGCCCTTTCAAACAAGGGCAGCTCTCTTTTTCAAATGCACCTTTTCAAACAAGAGGCAACCTCTGCCTTTGCCAGGAGTCCCCTACGACCCATTGCTACAGGTTTTGTATGGCCCGGAGGCAGTGATGCAGCAGGAGCCCCATTGAGAAGCCCAGCCTTGATGGATACAATTGCCAAA
This sequence comes from Zapornia atra, assembly GCA_013400835.1. Taxonomy (NCBI): domain Eukaryota; kingdom Metazoa; phylum Chordata; class Aves; order Gruiformes; family Rallidae; genus Zapornia; species Zapornia atra. Next base: position 16,104 of record VZTU01011772.1, on the reverse strand, counting down.
TCAAGGACTGATTTTGCTTGGTTTTACATTCCTTCCACTTGCTCTTCAAAACGACTCTGCCTTCAGAATGAGACTGTTCTAAAACCAGATCACCACAGACACAGGGGGAAGAGCTGGAAAAATTCCAGTTGGTCCTGAAGACATCACATGCATCCCTTTGAAATGCGCACTTGAATTTCCGTTACAGGTAGTTACACCATATATTCCCACGCAGCTACAAGTCTCAGGACAAATCCAAGAACTTTGAACTCATCCAGTTTCTAATGGAGGCGACTGTCCAATTTTATAAAGGCAGTGCTTTTGGTCAGGCCAGGACACAGCAGATGTTCTGGCAGCTGCAGGCTGCGTTGCGCTCAGGGAGCCGGGGCTGGAGGAGAGCAGCCAGCTCCCTCCAGATGGAGCAGACAGCAGAGAGGGGAGTGGGAGGCTGCACAAAGAAGTTAGATAGCTCCAGATAGGGAAGGACTGATGATCTGTGGCTACACATCACCTAACCAACTTTTGAGAGGCTGCACAAGAGAAATAAGCACCAATCCACGGTTAACCTGGGTTCAGTAGGAAGTATTCTTGTCGTGGGAAAATTGATAGAAAGGAAATATCTGTGCAGAATGCATGATAATGTAGTATGGTAACTATTTTTTATTTGAATGTAATTTGGACAAATGCATTACTCATAAGTGAATTATCCAGGGCTTGCCAAATATGCGGCTAAACAGTTATTATAGCAAATTACACCATCATCTAAACACCTCTGTTTTGGCTCTGAGTTGTCTATTTTGCAATAAGTTTTCTTTTTCTTGATTACTGTTGTCTAATACTGCAGTATTTACTGCTTTGGTTACCATAGAAATAAATAATACCATGAACAACATCATGCGTACAAGCAAATAAGAGCATTTTCTGAACTTCATGAGGAGAACACCCTTGTTAATGAAGACCTATATGGTTGGGTAGTTCTTAACATAGTTCTCAAGTCTATTGATTTGTATCCTCATATGCATTTTATTATGGGCTTTATATTTCATTTTAAACTTCTAAAAATAAAGTAAAACAGCTGAAGTACTTTTTTTTTTTTTAAATGGACAGATTTTGGTTATAGGTTAACACAGGCCAAAAGAGAACACAGATCTGCCCTGGAGCTCTTACAGTTTTATTTTGTTTTGTTTTAATAAAAAGATCTTTATTACAATCCACCAAGGGTCACAGAAATGTGGTCATTATGGATCAACCTTATACCTTGTGCATAACTTTCCTGCCCTCTGTACCTTCTCCAGTCCTAGATCAATCAAACATGTGAAGGCAGGATTGTTGTCAGTAATGATAAGGGTGTGCATTAAGGGACCAACCCAAACTTTACTGACATGAACTGAAAATGTATTGATTAAAAGTTTCTGATTGTACCCCACTTGTTTCTTTTTGGAACTAATGCATACATTTACAGGACCATGGGGCCAAACCTTTTCCTCTATGTATCAGAATTTGAGCTCAATGTAATTCAGGTGAAAAAACTGCCCAGCTTTTGGATGCTCTATGATAGGAAAATATATTGTAGGTTTCATTACAGAAGTTCAATTGCAATGTATTTTGTTTGTAGTTGTCCTAACTGTGTTTCTGGGTCAACATTCTTGTTCCTACCAGTTCTTAAGATAGTCTATCACTATAGTGTCTCTACGTTACAGTCACTTATCTCATGGTATTTGTTACGACTGAGTAAGTATAATTGAGTCTATAGGTTAGTTTGCTATCTATTGCTATAAATAGATTTGCCATTGCCTCAGGGAATAAAATGCATTGAATCTAAGGAGTCTGTTTTTTAAAACAAAATAACTTTGGACCTATCTTTCAATTGGGGTTACTTCAGGAAAAAGAAGAAGAAAAGTAACAACTAACTCCCAGGGCTGTCTGGGTAGCCAATTTCTGGAGGATTTGCTATTCACCATGTCGGAGCTATTCTCACTGAAGTTAAACAACCAGTCTCCGTATCTGAACACTGAAGGCTGTAAATCTCCCTTGTGAATGTTGCCTATGACAGGGAAGGAAAGACTTGCATAATTACCACTTGTACTTCCTCACAGAACATGAGCTCAAGTCTGAAGCGAGGAGTTTGGTCAATAAAACATCAAGGTCTGAAAACTACAGGAAAAGACCTGTTGGGCATATATGATACAGATTTTTTTTTCTTGGTTCCAAGAACATGAGTATTTCACTAGAAGCCTCTTCTTCAGATCGGAGTGTTGTGCAGGTAGTTGTAATTTTTCTTTAAGTTTACCATTAGTTATTGCTGTTTATAGGTAAATTAACCAAAGTATCTCACAGCCTTCCATTTATGTGAAGATGCACTGCACTGGATATATTCTTCTAAAATACCAACACTTGATTGTTAAAGTGACTATAAATGTTACTATATTCATTAGTCTTTGAAGCAGGTTAAGAATTTAAAAACAGAGAGCAGGAGTAGCATCCTGTTTCCATAAGTAATGCTACTAAAGTCAGAAGGAATTGCTCCCAGTCCTCAAGTGAGTAAGGGATATCACTGCTTAGCCTTTTGGGCTATTTTTGGCCAGAATACAACTGCTCAAACTAGCCAATTTTTATGCTACTTAGGTGCTGAAATCAATTATACATTATTTTGGGGTACTGTGAATGCTCATGGCATATTGATACCTTTCCATAGCAACCCTTGCTCAGACCTGCTTGCTACATACATTGCAGGGAATGATTTTGGTTAAAAAGTTTACGCTTTGCTGATACTCTGTTTGCTCTTCTCCACTGCCACCATAGGGGTGTACAGAACTGATGTTTTTACTTTCTGCAGTGCTTTGCATATTTTACTTCTCGGAATCCTCTCAGGCAGAAGTGCCATATGCACTCCTTGAAAACTTCATTTTGAAAGAATGCTGTGATTCTTCAGCTGCTTTGCCATCTTTTCCAGGAATGCACATGAGGTGGCAGGAAGCACCTGAAGTAAGACTGTCTGAAATTAAACACACACTTGAGACGTGGATTACCTATGGGTGCTGTTCTCTGCAATGTTCTATTGGGGATGTTCTCCTTCCTTCATTTGCTGGGGGATTTGAATATAACCAGCATCTTGCAGGACAGAGACTGAAAATTTGAAAAAACTTATAAAATATTCCTATCATAAATTAGGTTGCCATGATCAGGGTCCCAAAAAAATGTGTAAATCAGATTTTTTAAAAAATATATAGTATAGAAGTGCTGGGGTTTTTTTCAGAATTCACTTGCCTAATCAGCATGGCCCAATGATTATTCTCCCCTCTTGTTTCTGAAATTCCAAATGCAAATCGTAACACATTTGACCATGCATGTTTGTTAAACTCTGCATAATTAGTTGGAAATTGGGCTGAAGAAACGTTTTTTGAAACTGATCTGTTGGTCCTTGACACCATAACAAGTTCTGAGAAGAAATTAGATTACTTAGCAATGCAGAGATTAAACTGTGGTCTGAAAATAAAAGAGATACTTGAACTGAGTAATTCATAGGGAAGGAATGGTGCCTTGATGTGTCATAGCCTAGTACTTTCATGAAGGGCAAACAGTAGAGAAACAGGACAAATTTTAAAAATCACATGTTTTTATTTTACTAAAAGTCTTTCTATTTGAATATTCAAAATGTTTCAAATTTGCTGCTCTAAATCATGTTATAAACACACTGGCAATTGAAGAGATAGTTTTGATGTTGTGTGCATCCTACTCTCACCACAGGAATGAAGATGAAAAGGACACTTCTTTCGAGTCCCACATCTTAGTACAGTTTTGTAATTATGCTACACAGACAATATTAACTATTCTTATTAAATCCAGGATATCAACTCAAAATGAATACCAGATTTTTAGGAAGAGCTTTTTAACAAATATTTAAAAAATCTGATTTCACTTGAATTAGCTTTCAAAATCCAGTCCAGATATATGTAAAGAATATAAAATGTAAATATATTTTCTAAAGTACTACAGTATGTGAAATTCATAAATTGTAACATGCTTTGCTAATGCAGCTGAGCGAAGCTTAGTCTCAGATCAGATAGAATCTTCTAGATAAATCATTTATGACTAGATGACTTCTTATCCAAAAGTCAAATATGTGATCATTTACAGAGGTCACTGGCCGTATTCTGCTCTGTGTTCCATAATCAGCTGAAATAAACCCCAGGAGTCTCTCCTGGTTGTATACTCACAGGGTCAGGGTATAATAAAATACTGCTGAAATTGTATTTCAGACAAGGAATGCTTTCCCTCAAACTATTCTAGTCTCAGGGATGGGACCGTCAATAGTCATTGCAGTACAAATGGCAATTACAAAGTACCATATTTTGAAGGACAGCACCCTGCCTACTTAGTGGGAAAAAGCCCTGCTGTGTCACACATTTAACTATTCAAGTGATTTTTTACAATATATATTCTATGCTCCTTTTCTTCCTGCCTATAGAGTCCAGCTGGGACTTAACAACTAAAGCACCTTTTTGATAAAGAGGAGAGGAACAAAGAAAATACAGAAAGACTGGGGAATATTTTCCCAAGGAACACAAGCTGGTGGTGTGGGGTAGGGCCGAAATACTGTCAGCTTTCATGGAGACAGAGAACCTCCTGATGACATCCTACTCATGATGATGCAGCCCTGGCAATGACTTCATACCACTGCCATAAAAAAAGGGTCACAGCATGATGAAAATGGGTGGAAACGCACTTCTGCTTGGAAAGCAGGTAGGGCATTAGCCTCTGGCCTCTCCATCATTCCACAGAAATACATGTGGCCGATCATGGAAATGCAGTCACTGGTCTACATAAAACCTTCCAGAAAGGAATGAGATTCTGTTTTCCTGTGGAGTTCGCTGCAGCCAGCGGTAGATCAATACAGCCCCCTCCACATGGGTAAGTTAAGTTACCCTGTGAGCCTTAGATCGTCTGGAAGGAAGTGTTTTATGAAAATATTAGCAAAACGGCTGATTAAAGAAAATTTGCTACATTGGCAACCTGTAATAAAGACAATCAGATAAACTGAAATGCAATGACTATTATCAAGCAATTAAGTGGCTTCTTCTGTAGCTCTGGCTGCTTTGTTACAAGTGGTATCACGGAGTCACCACTATGCTTTGAATTACAGGTTATTACTGACTGCTTGCATGGAAGAAATGCTGTGACCAGGACAGATGCCAACGAGGCAGGGCTGGGCAATTACCGTAGCTGTTCAAAGCAGCACACTGGGCAGTAATGAGTACCTGTCATGCTCTCCCAGAAGGAAAAATACAGCTGCTTGACAAAAAGGCTTACAGAGAGTTCTGTGATACTACAAAGAGCAGAAGACTGTCTCTCATCTCCGTGGGATTGCCAGGTCCAATAGCATGGTAAGCTGCTTGCGTGGCTTTTCTCAGCCTTTGAATGAAGAAGCAGAACAGGAGGAGCCACACATACAGAGGCTATGGACTTGGCTACCAGAACTCAAGGAGTGCAGCAAAGGCCTCACTGCAGAAGCCTTCATCCCCTTCATTGCCACATCCTGCCTGGAAGTACAATGCACTTTCACCCACAGTGGGCCTTGTTTCTTCCAAGATTATACTGTAAGTGGGTTTTTGTCAGGTAACTCCTCAAAAAGTGACAGTCTACAGGCTCTAAACAGCAGAAGAGAGTAAGAAATGGTCCATGATAAATCAATTTTCAACCTTTCAAGGCTGAGTTAGTGATTTTAGCAGGGAAAGCACTTGCCATAATTTCCAAGTCTACATACGTGGCCATCACACCAATTCTGTACAAAATCTTAATACATACTGCTCAGCCTGGTCCCGTGCTCTGCTGTCAGTGTATCCTTGTGTTACTCACTGTGGGCAAACATTCACTCTGTCGGTGCCATTTTCATTCACAATTTTCATTTAAATTGAGGAAAATTATGTAGAACTAAAATGGTAACCTAATCATGCTACGAAAAAATGAAGGCAATAGTATCACCAGGGCAATAAAGCACAAGGTTTGCCTAATCAACTGCTTAAAATGAAAAGTTCAAAATTGATCTAAGCTTTAATATCTTTGAAAATGAGTTGTCAAACAATGCTGTATTCTAAATAAACTGGTAAGAATCAAGGCAAATTCACAGACTCATGGAACTTGAAAGATAGGGTTAAATTCATCAGATGTGTTGCTCATGGTGCATAGATTGATAGCTATGTTCAGAATTATATTGGCTTTAAGCAGTCATGGACAAATATACATTGGCTTAGCTGTTATGACATAACTTTAGTCCTAAGGAAATGATGAATTAGCTAAGTAGTCTTTAAGATAAGTGTCATATAAGGGCTAACCAAGCTCCCTCTTCTCACTCAAACACACCTTACTGATGACATGTGTGTGTACATATTTAAAGAAATGCTTAGTGATGTTTCAGGTGAGAGTTTCAGACAGTATCCACCTGCATTCCTCCTTGAGCTATGCAGACTTTGAGGATCTAATATTGCTACAATTATAAACCCAAGCCTAATCTTCTAATCCTCTCAGAGTTAAGTAGTGCTATTCAGGAGTGGATGCAGCCCCAGGCAACCGCACATGGTTGGGACCATGTCAGGAGTGGGGTGTCACACTGGTCTGTGCTCAGGGGAAGTCTGTGGTGCCCCTTGCTCTCTTCCCCTTCCCACATGTAAACTCATGCCTGTTCACAGTCTGATGGTTTGCCATCAGTGAAATCTCCTGAGAGGCCTAGTTACCCGTGGGTCATAAGTACAGCACCGCAATCAAAGTCACACCATGAACACACGCCAGGCGGAAGAAGTTCCCGAAGGCAGGATACCATCTCATACAGTCCAAGGAGGATGATTAAACAAGCGTGGTGATGTATCACCCAGCATCACATGTGCAGCCCCAAAACACACCTCAGGCTTTCTGGTGTGCATTAGCAGTGCAAATGGAGAGCTGTTTAAATAGCAGAGATCACCCCAGCATGATCCCTCAGCTTTACAGCTGGTGCTGGGCTGCTGCTGCAATCTCTTGTTGCTGGGGTTGGGCACAGGCAGCTGCTGGTGGCACCAGTCTCCCAGGAACAGGAAAATAATCATCCCTGCAGTTGGGAACCTGAGGCATGGCCACAAGGCAGAGACCTATGTGTGAGAACAGGTCTCCTAAAGGGCTGGTAGATGGGAGTGATACCCATGGGCTGTGGAAAAGAGCTTTGTCCTGCCTGTTCCCTGTTGTCCCCATGCAGACCCTCTCTGCAGCTACAGCCCTCCATGCCTCAGCTATTCTGTGGCTCCCTGAGGGGAAAACAATGCTGGTCCATATTCGGTGTGACAAAGCTCCCTGTCTGGTCATCTCTGGAAAATGAACTCTGTCTGTGCCTTTGTGTGTGTGTGTGTGTGTGTATTGCGGAGAGTTACATTCAGGCCACTTAGAAGAAACATGTAAGAGCCCTCCAGAGTTTATGGGAGGTGCCTTTGGCCTCAGTGAAAGAAGGAACTGGTAGCGTTAGGAGAGGGAAAGTACTCTGTTGTTAAGGAGTGGTGGTGGGATTGTTTATTTTTCCTCCCATAAACGTTTTTTGTAAGGTCCTAATGGAAACAAAGCAAAGTATTATTCCTCTAAAAGCACTATTCTTTAAGTAAACCAGACTCACTACTTGAAACATTCCAATGACATATGGTGGCAGCAGGAGTATGGCCGAGATGTGGACGGGAGAGGTATCACCGAGATAAGACCCACAGCTAGTCAGCAGGGGCACAAGGTGTGAGGAGAGGGACACCTGCCCCGCAGCGAGGCAGGACAGAAGAGAAACAGTAAACACTTCTGGAGGCATAGTTGCCTCTTGATAATTACTTTCGACAACCTTGCTAGTCCAGAGATAAAACTAAAAATGTCAGAAGCTCCCCTTTCACAGTCTCTATTACCACAGAAAACAGAGGCATAGGCAGCTTTCCAGTGGTCTGTTGGGTGTGGGGGAGTCATGTCGTCCTTGAATACCTCCTTCAGACACTTGCAATAGTGTCAGTTCCTGCACCTTCAGCTCACCAAGCTCAGTGTGCCAGAGCTGGGGTTGGGCACAGGCAGCTGCTGGTGGCACCAGTCTCCCAGGAACAGGGAAATCTTCACTGTGGGGCACCCACGAGAACACAGCTGTCCCCATCCTGTGAGAGGGCATTTTTCATCCTGCTCATGGCAGTCAGGTCCTGTACTCCAAAAGATGTGGCACCAGATTGGCATCCTGGTAAATAATTTTCTGGTATCACGTGTTGTACCTGGGCTGAGATTTCAGCAGTGGCAGTGAGGTTTATAAACCTCAGTAGGAGGGAATGAAAAGAACCCACCTGTGTTTTGCATGTTGAAAGGAAAACAATGAGTCCACAACTGTCTTCCTCCAGCTGATAATGCAGCGTTTTGAGGATGCTATTTGTCACGCAGTACATTACTAGTAGTAACAAATTGGTATAGTTATCAATTCAAATATAGCATGGCTTTTTTTTCCCTACTGACTTTGCAGGTTTGTAGATGGGTGTATTTACCAGGTGTGTGTGACATTTTGGTAACCTGTACACTTCCCTCTGTTGCTTGCTTCCTCTTATTTCCATCTAAAATATGGCTTAATCTGGTTAAAATGAGGGCTAATCTACACTCTGTGTTTCTTCCTTGCTAGTCCTAAGTATGCTGTCTATTGCTAGACCCAAATATGCTGGCTTCATTCAATATCATGAGTTTGGGATGTGGGAGTGGGACAGGGATGAGACATGACACACGGACACACATCCACATTCTTTTCTTTGTCTCTTAACTTGTCAAAGTTTCTGCAGCACTTAGGCAAGCTAGAAATCTAAAACGACTTTTTAAAATGAGAGTTTCCCATGCTATTTCTTGCCTCTAGTGGCTAATGATATAGGAAAATAACAATTATTCCAAGATTTGGCATAAACTCATCAACTTCAGCATTTCTTTTGTAATTTAGCCATCTTTTGGATGACAGGGTGGTCTGTAGAAGAAAGCAACAGCATGTTTTAGGAAAGAAAACAACTTTAGGAAGATGCAGATATGATTTCAAGGCAGTTACATCTAAGTTCCTTGGAGCTTAAAATAAAGTAATCCCTGAAGTAGATGTGCTGCTGGGCAGAGTGCAGGTTGCATGTCCAAAATAACATGGCATGGTTGCTTTGGCAAATGGTCATTATGGTACTATGTGTGACCCTCACCTAAAAAGGCATATATGCAGACACAGTAAAGCTGGTGCAGATGCAGTATGCCTTCAGTGTAACAATGTATTATGTGTAATAATTCCTACTTATATATTTAAAGGCTATGATGAACTAAAGACTTAGAGGAAAGTCGGAAGTTCTGCTTTCCAAATGCATGGTCCATGATGGAGAATTGTGCCCATTGGCCTCTGAGTGCGTATTTGCCATTGGCCAAGGTGTAAAGCTATAAATCACACAGCACTACGTGTTAAAATGAACACATGCATGCAGTATTTCGATGTGACTATTCCTTTGTTAAAATGCATTACTCTGCAGAAAAATGGCAGAAACTCATCTAAAAGGCCAGAAATAATCTGTTTCTGTCCTGACTTAATCTCTAAAATCCTGCAGTTTTGCTGTTTGGGGTTCTGCTGTTGGGCATTCAACAGCAACTTTGCACTTCCTATTACATTATTCTGAGCATTTTTTTTTCTCCAGAAAACACTTCGACAAGGGCAGTAAAGCACACCAGGATCAACTGCCCGGTTAACTTAAGAGCTCCATCACTGGAAAACCTGTAAAACAAAAGCTTGGGCAGCACAAATGCCTGTAACATTGTCAAAACTTCTCTCTCCTGCCCTCCCTAGCTTCACCCAGCTGTTTTAAATAGCGAGGAGAAATTAAAATTCTTAAAGCCTTGCAGGATGTTTGGATTTCTGCCCTCTATTTCCACTTCTGTGCTCCGTGGCTTGAAAATTTGCCTGTGATTTGTAAATTCCCTGTTCAGTTTTCTTTTTAAAAGCAACGACTAGGAATCCCAGCAACGAAAATGATCTGGTGTTGGCTTCTCCCATCGCCAAGCTGCTGCTGACAGCCCTGCCCGCCTGCATCGATCGTCCCCAGCTAGGCGTTTTCCTGTGCCCGATGACATTATGCAATTACATGATGATAAACATCATTCGGGAATACAAATGCGAGAGGTAAACAGCTCGGGGCTCTTTATTAGTTTATTTCAGGCGATCTTTCTTGTTTTACTGCGCAGCTCCTCCCCTTTTTACAGTTTTCTGCTATTCTTTACTAATTCTAGTGATTTGAGAAATGACCTTTAACCTGTGCAGTTTGCAGACTCCTAAAGGGGATAATTGAAATGCCACAGTAAACCAAAGGCAATAAAATATTATTTACTAGGCATAAAACTAAGGTTGGTCTTCCTAAAAGGAACGAACAACCCCTTTATTCCTCGCCCCCCTCCCCGGACCTAGTGCTACACCTAATTTATAAATTCCTCACCAGCCGTCCCGAGGACTGAACCGCGGTCCGGGCTGTAAGGACGCCTAACGGACAGGCTCCTCGGATACCAAGGAGGAAATAAATCTCCCGGGACCGATGCTGCGGCCTCGAGCCCCGTCCCGGCAGGCAGGTGCCGGCAGGGATGCGCAGGGTCCCGGGGTGATGGCCTGGCCCCGGGGTGAGGGGGGTCCTCCGCGATGCTTTTAAGCCTCCACCGCTCTTTTAGGCAGCACCACGCCGTCTCGCTCCCTGCCCGCTCCTGGGCTCTCAGAGCCGGGTACCCCCTTCTCGGCGGCCCCTCCGGCGCGTCTCCCTCCCGGGGAGGCGACGGGCGCCGCCGGGCCTGGCGGGGAGCGGCGCCCCGGGCAAAACGACAGAGGGGGCGGCCCGGGGGGCGCTGGGTAAAGGGGGGAGCGAAGCGATCGGGGCCTCGAGGAGGGGAGCTCGCCTGGTCGGCGGTCGGGCGAGAGAGTGCAGCGATGGCGGGGAGGGCTGCGCTTACCTGCCGGGCAGCGCCCCGTCGGGGCGGGCGAACTCCTGGCCCTGGAGGCGTGTGCGCAGCGGCAGCGGGCTCAGGCCGGCCGAGAGGTGCCTTTCCTCCCGTTGGGCTCCCAAAAGGATTTTAGTTGCACTGGAATGGCTTTGCAGGAGTGAATGCATTTATTGATAGCGGAGCTGCTCTCGCAGCCTGTTTGGCTTTCCCAGGGCTGCTTTGATAATGTGCGCCCTCCCCTGCACCCCCCCCTCCCCCCTTTGGACCCGCAGTTACAGGCGAATACAAGGGAAATAATGCGGAGTTATGGCACGACTGAGGGAACGCTCCCGCTTCCTGCACTTGGGTGCATGTGAGAGATGCAATAAAAACCTTTGGATGGGGACTGTACACCGGGGAAAGCACTCTGAAGTACAAAGGGGCCGCGAAGCCCTCCTCGCCTGTAGCTCTGATTGGGTCTTATATGACTTAACCCATATAGTTTTGTCAACAACGTGCCAAATTTTCGGCGGAAAAAAACAAAAGACGCTGAAGGAGAACCCCAAACGTGGAGCCCGCTCCGTGCCCCAGCGCTTGGCAAGCGGCACCGCGGCCGCCTCTCGCGTCTCGGAGCATGCGATAAACAAGACTTGTCAAATGAGCCACTCGTCAGGAATGCCGCCGCAGCCCCCCCCCTGCCTCGGCCATGTGCGCCGCACATTGCACGCACATGTGTGCGAGGGGGAGCCTCCGCGGAGCCGCCCGGCAGACTCGTGTGCGTGTCCCCGCTGCGGGAGAGCCAGCCGCCCGCCTTGGGGGCACAGGGCGGGTCGCGCACCCCTGCACGCACACGTCTGGACTGAGGAATGTGTCACTGCTTTTGCGGGAAGTTTGCGTTCACGGGGGTCTCACACCGAGCTTGGACACCGAAAAGGGCCTGTGGACGCGGAGCGGGCAGCGGCTTTGCTCCCACGGACGCGCTACAGTCGCACAAACCTGCACACCCCCCGCCCTCCCCGGGGCTATCTTGGGGTCCCGCTCGCTGCCGTACAGCTTTAAAATCCAGCCCAGGCTGCAATAGGTCGGCTCCGGGCGCATGCGCTGCGGGGAAAGTTTTTCAGCTGCCGTTGGCTCTCCAACTTTTTTTTTCTTTCTCTCTCTTTTTTTTTTTTTAACAGTTTTAAGCAGTGGGGTGAAGAGAAGCGAGGGAGAGACGCGGGGGTAGCTGGGCTGGCGGCAGTACGCGAGGGTAGAGCCCCGAGGAGGAAGGGTCGGCTGCAGCGCGACGCCGTCTGCTCCGGCTCGATCTCCCGCGCGTAACTTGCTCCCGACGCTGGGCGCCTTTGCCAGCGATGGATTGGGGGAGCCGCTGCGCCTGAAGTCCCGGACTTCTCCCCTCCCCCTGCCCCTACTCGCCTTCCAGGATCAGTCACCCCGTAAGACAGACACACGCGTGCACAAGACTCCCTCCCTCCCTCCCCCTTCCCCGGTTCTGCAGAAACTTTTGCTGTTGAGCTCTTTTTATTTTTTTTCCTTTTTT
>VZTU01011770.1:78220-91630 GCA_013400835.1 Zapornia atra | reverse complement strand
TCAACATCTTTATGTCTCAAATGACACATACAAATGAAAAAAAAATGCAAACATTTACTTCAACGCAACTTAGAGGTACAAGCATACTGAATAATTAATAGGCTAGATTAAAAATCCAAGAATGGCATACCTCCCTCATTAGGCAAGGATGGCATTATAATCTAGGAGAGTGCAGAGGCAGAGCCCAAATTCTCTTCCAAGTTCTCAGAAAGTGACCGAGCTGTCAAAGCCAAATTATTTAGAGCTCCAGTCATACCATTTCAGTCTCTGGCTGTAGCAAGTATTAATTCTGGGATGGATAGGTGACTGTGTTAAAAGAAAAATGCAAAAGAGACTTTGTTACAGAGAAATCCTGAAAAAATATAAACAGCTGAAAACTAAATATGGAAATCCTTTAACAACAAGTCAAAAGTCGTGTTTATCTTAAAAGATTGATCAAGTTATTGTTAATACAAAATTTGTTCATTACAATTCAATAATTCTGCTTTGGGGGGAAAAAACATTTTGCAGTATCAATTATCAAAATGAGATATTACCTCCTTTTCTTATTTTCATTTGTGTATAGGAGATTTTGGGCATGAAAACATGTCACACAGAATTCAATCAATACTGTAAACTTTTATGTCCACAATGTTCACTGAATTTGTAGCAATTTTAAGCAATATTTTAATTAAAATTTTCAAATCAGATGTGTTTTCAGGTATCAAATGGACAAGAACTGTAATCACCTTAGTAATCTTTTCCCACTTTATTATTTTTCAACAGTTTTTAAAGCAATTGCCCAATAATTACTTGATAACACATGGCTGCTGTTTCATGATCACAACACAGCAGACAGACTTTTAAAGACACTTTGGGTTGACATGTATCTAAATTGTCAAGTTTCTAAAATTAATAATTATTTGCCTAAAATGCTATTTTTCATTTCTACACTGATGGAAAACTCCTTTTAATTTTTTTTTAAATGAATACACTACCACATGTGAAACCCCAACATATTACGAAGTTTTTAAGTGGAGCTTAAGCACATAAGAACAACAGGCTACAATATTAAAGAAAAACATTAGGCATAAAAGGCTTCTAAACACATTGCTACACAACTTCAGGCATGCAGCACTGTTATAACAAAGTCTGCAAGAAAACAAGTGCTGTGTTTGGCAGGCTGCCTCACACAAATCTATGAGTGTTCAAAATATATACATTGTAAGTCACTGATCTTTAAATCCTTTCATTTCTTTTCTGTAATTGTTTGTGTGGCTAAAGTTCCTTAGGCTAGATTTGGATTAGCTTATATTGCCACTCATGGTGATTGCAAAACTTATTTTAAATAGCTTTATATAGAGCACAAGGAATTTCTTCTGCTATAAATAGCAGAAATTTACAGTAAAGTCAAGTTCAGCCATGACTTACAATGTGAAACATATCTGGTCATAAGATTGGAAAAAACGACCATCAGCAAAATTACCAAGACATTACTTATAAATCCTCTTTTTACTTGCACACACACACACGTGTGTGTACACGTGTCAGAGAGAGGTAGAATTATATTCTAGACAAGTGACACACAGATACCTTAAGCTGCAAGATCTTATTTCCTTTCAAGACAGAAATGTACCCTTTCCAGTCCATTAATACAAAAGGATTAAAAAAAAAACCAGATTATGGTACTTCTGTGACTGTCATCAATGTACTGGGAGCCAAATTCTGTTTTGTGATAAAACTACCAAATTTCCCCATGTCCCTTTAGTGGCGTGCCACAAATTAACATTAAAACATGCCCCTGTGTATTTATCCAGAAAGAAAGAGGAGATGTTTTATATAGAGATAAGATGTTCAGCAGCATAGTAGTAACACTCAGCTACATACTTGGAACATACTTTCCTGAACAAGAACTTGCTAAGAAAATGCTCCCACATTGAACTAAACCTAGCAGGTCATTTTGAAGTTTTAGCATTTTGGATTGCATCATCTGAGAAGATGGCCTGAAAGTCCTCCTGCCTGCTGGCCTGCTAAAATAAGACACAGAGGTGGGAAAGCAAAGCATTCATCCTCCTTCAAACCACTGTGAAGGAAAAGCAGCACTGGGCACAATGACTCACTGACTATTGTACGTTCTCTGTTTCTCATGCTAAGAATACCACCAGAGTACAAGACATGCTTAGTTCCTGGGAATAATACTGAAGTACGTCCGTTAGCCAATTAAGGGCTTGTATGCACATACTCAAAAGCCTAGCAGTCGTTCCTCTGCTGCAATGCCTAAATAAATTTAACGAATTTGGAAGAGCATCAAGATTACTAATATTTCCTCAAGAGAAACACCAGGGCTTACTCATACAGCATGATTTACAAGCTATGATATGGTAATAAAAAACAAGCAGCTCATAGAACTTTCATTCAGTTCACAATCACAGAAAAAAGTCTGCCCAAAGTTACTATAACACATTGTATTCTGAAGGTGAACCATAAAGCTCCAAATCGCACTACATTGTTGAATTACTCATTTTCTTCATACAGCAACTATTCTACTCTTCTGAGAAAAATACTCTTTAGGACCTAAATAGAAAGCACCAACACTCAAGGTCCATGACTTTCAACCAGTCAACATTTAGTATACATATATGAGTTGGTGGTAATGATTTCTGTTCACCTTTAGAGTGAAAATGGACAGACAGTCAGTGGACAGTAAGTAGTTTGGCCATATGGAGAACAAAGTAGCTAGTCTAACTCTCACAAAAATCTCTGCAATAGTGATTGCAACTACTTTCTTTACAAGATTATGGATAAGAATTTTCATCATTACAGCTGAAGCATGCACTGCTATAACAATGTCAAATCTTGTTACAAAGATACATGAAGTCTGACAAATCCTCATTTAAACTGAATTCTTCAAAGACAAAGTGGACCATTACTGTATTCTGTATTCAAACTTACTCTAGGATTTTGACTTTTCACTAGCGATGCCCTATACCAGTAAAGTTGAACAGTATTCTGCCTTGACCTTGTATATAATAAATCAAAATTGGTTTAAAATTGCTTCTCTTAAGTCACCATCCCTAAACAGGCATTTCACTGAACACCAGAACACCAGCATCTCCAAATTAAGAGTTAGTTTTCCAAAATATTTTACGTAGGATGCAGTCCTTTTCTTTGTCCCTACTGGAACCACCTCCTTTCCAAAGGGCAAATACAGGTCCAATAAAATCGGACAGTCTCAGCTTTTCCTCCCACCATGTCAAATAACAGATGAACAGTACTGCATCTCATCAGAGGGACACATTAACACAGAGCACTAGCTGTGAGCTGTAGGCTAAGCCACGGGAGCAAAGGAGGCACGAGGCAACACTGCAATGCTGCAGGCCCTGGCAGCCATGAGCTCCCCCATGTCTTCCCTCTTTTTGACCTCTATACAGCAGAAACCATCCCAGAGTTTCTGCATTCTCTGTCCCAGATCCTCTTCTTCACCTTTGTGTAGCTCATACCTCTTGATTTGTTGTTATTGCCCAGCCCTGCTCTCAGGTATCTGTCTTGGGCATCAGCCGCCATGATGGAAACACCGGTTACCAGGCAAGGTGCATTGCACGGCCTGGCGGGTCATGCAGCAGTAATGGCAGCAGCGTTATGCTCACATCAGCAGCTTACGATTACCTCAAATTCTGAGTCAGTTCTTACAACTGTGACAAGTTTTTATTTATAAAACAAGCAGAAACTATAACCTGCGTTCAGCTACCACAATGCAGAGGCATATCTCTAGCAACTCAACAATATCTCTAGTAAGTTAAAGACCTGTGTTAAGAGATTGCTTTCAATAACACGGCAGAAAGGATTCTATGTCCAAACTCGGAATGATGGAGCTTCCTTAGCCATGGCAAGTCAGCTATCAGGAATCGCTGAATTCACACTCAGACAGAAAAGGCTCGTAGTTTGTGCATATACCATTTCCCTCCTGAAACACTGATGCACACAAATTGGTGAAGGATTGCTGCTCACCCGTACTGATTCAAGGAAGGGTAGCCAAACAAAAATGGTTAGCCTACAAATAGAGAAAACTTGTGAAGAAGAAACAAATGCACCTCCATCAGGTTAGCATATTCTTATACAAACAAGCACTCTGAATAAAAGGATTCTATGGGGGAGAAAAAAAAAGAAGAGATATCATCTCTACTGTCACCTGGCAAAGGTGTGAGAGAGGCAGGAAGAGAGATACACTGCACACAATCTTGTCCTAGAAAGTGATAGTAGAAAAACAGAAAGAAAAGGGGGGAAAAAAAAGGTACAGGGTACATGCAAGGTATAAGGGCATCTGGGTGAAGAGCAGAAGGCAGCAGGAAGAAGTGGTTTTATAGTTAATGGAATGACCCACGTTTCCTTGACAACAAGGTATAATATGATATAGAAAATTACATTTTAATTTTGCTTTTACACAAATTAAGTGTATCACAAATTAGTACATTGCCTGAAAAATATTCCTCTGACCTAGACTATACAGCAGTATTTTTTAACAAATCCCCCTCTTATTTCCTCAGTTATTTGCTCCACACAGCTAACAAGTGACTTCTGCCCTTCATGACCCTTCACTTTACATTCTACTGCAGTGTGGAGAAGAAAAGGTTATCTTTAATCTCTAAATAGGATTTGCATACCAAAAGACCCTTTTTTCCCCCCAGAGTAAGCATCACAGAAAAAGGTTGAATTAATCAGATCAAAATAGAGAAGGGGGAATCAAATTAAAACTTAAAATAGCATGGTACAACTTGAGCATCTGTTCCCAAGAACGCTCTAGTCAGTGAGATTCTTCAAGCTAACTTGGATCATACCAGTAACTTTGAAGCCTAACAAAAAGAGACTGGATTGCATATGTCCATTTAAAATACATTTAATCTCGCAGATTTAAGCATTAAGAATGGTAGAATCATTTATTATCAAAATGCCCCATGTTCCAAAGCACAGACAAAACTATCACTCAATGCACACTTTCTAATGTGAACCTCTTCCTTCTTCCTAGCTATTGTGACACTACTGCTGACCAGTTTGAAAAGATCTGTGGGCTATCTACATCCTTACCTTTACAAATGCTACAAAACCTGCATTGTCAGTTTTATTTTCATTTCCTGCATTCTTAGTGTACAGACAAGTAATCACTCTCCAACAGTGGAATATTTTAGAATAGATTTTAAAACTAGCGGACTGCTTTCCTCTGAGCCCATTACTGCAATTTACTCAGTGCTGTCAAAAGTGTCTGGAAACTCACAGTAGCTGGGAAGAAATCCACAAAGCCCCTGACATAAGGAGCTTTCACTCTGAAATGGAGACACACTGAAGATACAGTTACAGAACTTGGCAGATGACCACAGGGATAGAAGGACAACATCACAGCCCTGCAATCCCCACTTCCCAATTAGCCAGAAAATTAAAGTAACAAAATATTCACAGAAAGATGAAAAATAAGTAAAAATAGTCTCCAGAGCATTGACCAAGCAAACATCTGAGTTCTAGTTTTTTTCAATTTTTTAAATTAAAACAATAATTTTTTTGCTGCCTGAGATCCTAGGGTGTGAAAGTCTGGATCACAGGGAGGGGGTCTGCTGTCTAATACAGATATACAGAACTGCAATCTACTGTGGACCTGAAATTCAGCTATAAATTAAAGATTCAAAAGGAGATTAAGACATTAAGAGAAATTCTAATAGAGGTTTTCTTCATTATAATAGAGGTCTTCTTCACTACCACCCTCACACATCAAGGTAATGACAATCTGCAGTAATTAATCTACAGAACTCAAAGTCTCATACCCTTTCACCATTTTTTTTTAGCATGTGTCTTGACAAAATGTATGTGGAAGTGTTCCTGTGACAACCAAGCACAGGCAAGCAGTTTTACTGTAACGTGCTAAAAGAACTATTTGGTGGCAAGTTTTTGCTCCTGCAGAGAAATTCTAGAGGCAAAAAGCAACCCTCATTTTGAGGCTCAATGTGTCAAAGTGATAAGCTTGTTTTTTAAAAGGCTATCTGTGCTGGCTTAAAAATACATACACATCAGGGCTTAGTTCAAAATATTCTGAAGTCAAAGGAAATCTATTAGTTGCAACAGCCTTTGCTCTCATCCTCAAATGAGGTGAGATGTGTATTCAGCAGTTCTTTCAGATAAAGTGGATGTACAGAGTTCTTGGCTGTTGATTTGCTAAAGAGACAGCTACAAGCTCACAAGAATACAAACAGCACGATTTACAAATTAAATGTTTTTGAATTCTGCAGCTCTGTAAAATGGTTCTCTGAAGTGCTTTATCCAAATAGCCAGCATTTCTAAAACTTCCAAAATTTCTCTGAACTACCAAAACAGCCACACTAAGATACAGTAACAGCACTCTACCTCTGAATCCACCAGTTACACCTACTTCAGTGTGAGTTTAACCTTACAACTGCCCTTGCCCATTCCAGACCCCAACCTGTAAAGGCCAGACCCCAATCTGTAAAGGCCCTTAGCTTTCTGCTTTCTGCATCTTAGGTAACAAACATAATTTTACAGTGCCTATTTAGTAATATTGAAAGCATAAACTACACTGACCCTTCCAGTCAACCTTCAAAACAGAGTCTGCATCACAGTTGTGAACCCACACCTTTTGCTGGAGAGCATGAAAGGTGTGTTCTCTCAACAGCTGGAGTCTGGTCGGATGACAACCCTTCAATGCCTGCTCCGAGGCCCAGCCACATGCATCAGCACGGAGCCTCAGGAGCTTTGCAGTCTTAGTTCATGGGAGACACTCACTTTGCACTTCACAGCTTTGGGTTGGGTTTTTTTCATTTCTCATTACTGCCAAAGGTTGAAGAAACGGTAAGTTATTATCCCTGACTCGGAAAATGGGAGATTTATTAGAAGCTGTTCAGACAGTGGAAGTATAACAATGTAAGTGTTTCACAGGAATTAATCACTTCATACTCACAATTTAGAGATCAGAATTGGGCACAGAAGAAAATGTTTTCTTTTCAGTGTTGTCTTGAAGTGCTATTGCTTCTTTTTGTTCTCTTGTTTACCCATTTTCCAAAAGGAACCTTCAAATCCTTGGCCAAATTTAAAACAATTTCAAAGCTTTCAAAATTGAAGATTGATTTTCTCTTTTAAAAATGACCTCCAAAGTGTCTTTCATAGCACAGCACACAATGTGACTATGTGTTGGCTCATTCTCACCCTTCAAAAGCCCTTTTTAATGTGATAACATATTTCAGACTCTTAGCAAATTGAGTAGTACAGTTTCACATTTATGTTCTCAATATTGAAGAAGAGGGACATCAAAGTCAGCAACAGAGTTAGAAGCCTACAATGAAAAGAACAATGCTTGTGCCTTTTTCTTGTTCAGTAAAACATACAAAATATATTGACAAGGCAAGGGAAAAGAACTCACAGGACTCTCAAAACAAAAACATAAATAAAACATCATTTAGTATTTGTAATGGCAAGGAAAATTATTGGCAGAATAGCTCAAACAAACCAAAGCACAACCATGTCTTTAATATTGTAAAACCTTAATTTCAGAAAATATAGGTCTGTAAACACACAAAAAAAAAAAAAAATCAGCTTTAATGTTCTACTCTGTCAATGAAAAACACAGGCAATGAATGCACAGGTCTCACACTACTGGTCACCACTTCAGTAAGTGTTGATAACACCATAAATCTGTCAGCAGGGCAGCATTTCACTGACTCTAGAACAGAAAGTATTCCTAGTCCTGATCATAATACATTCCACTGAACACTGCTGAATGGAAGCCCATCCCTATTTACTTTAACTACCTACCTCAGCAACACCAACAATCATTCCACCTTCATTTAAAAACCACGTTGGAGTGATCTAGACATTTTCAGCCTAGAAACATACCCTATGTTGGAGTACCTCAGTTCTGGAAGCCACAGCTGAGTGGCACGATACCTACCGCCCATCAGAGGGCTGGACCCCTGGCACCTCACATGAAGCATTCCCTTTGAAACAAACAGCTGCAGGACCCGTGTGTGATCCCTCTCAGGAACGGCGAGTGCAGGAAGCTGTGCGGACTGTCAGGCTGCCGCACCCAAGGACCAGCCCTCTTTGTGGCGAGACAGCCACGGCCGCCAACGGGCGAAGCACAAACTATAATGTGCAATAATGATTCTCTGTAACAGTAATACAGAAATCTGACAGTACTGTGTGGTTTTGGTAGGGTAAAGGGTGAACAAGAGAGATCTAGGAGAGGAATTGTGCTGTGGCACCAGTGGGAATCTCTCTGCTCTGCTTTTGTCTTTGCAGTGTGCCAGCCATGCTCCTCATTACAGCATGTCAACATACACAAAAATGTATCACAGGGTGTTTAAAACTTTGAGTACCACACACTAATCACTGCTGGAACTGAGCTCTTTGTATCTTTCACATCACAAAAAATTTATTTCTCTAGCAAGAGCTAGAGATCTTAGGGATCTACAAGGTAGGACATTTTCACATTTAACATAGAGCAGCATCGTTGTCTTGGTGTTAACAGAAAAAGCACTAATTCTTTAATGAAGTTAATATATTTGCAGCAATTCATAGTATTATAAATAGTCACAGAATATTGGGCATTGGAAAGGACCTTGAAAGATCACCTAAGTCCAATGCCCCCACCAGAGCAGGACCATCTAGATCAGGTCACACAAGGACATGTCCTGATGTGTTTTGAATGTCTCCAGAAAAGGAGACTCCACAACCTCTCCAGGCAGTCTGTTCCAGCACTTCATCACCCTCACAGTGAAAAAGTTTTTCCTTATGTTTAGGTGGAACCTCCTATGCTCCAGCTTGCACCTTGTACTGTCACTGGACATCACTGAGAAGAGCCTGGCTCTGTCCTCCCGACACTCACCCTTTACATATTTATAGGCATTAGTGATGTCACCCCTCAGTCTCCTCCAGGCTAAAGAGACCCAACTCCCTCAGCCTTCCTCAAAAGGAAGATGTTCCACTCCCTTAAGCATCTTAGTGGCCCTGTGGTAGACCACTTAGGGGAAGATTTACCAAGGATTTTGGGGAAGGAAAAAAAAAAAATTATATCTTTGGAAGATTCCTCCTCACACATCAAATTCTCCCTCCCTTGCTTCAAGTTGGTAGCATTGGCTTGGGGTGAAAACAGCCTCAAGTTTGGGATACAAGAACAGAAATATGGTTAATATAATTTCTGCAGACCTGTATAAGAGCCACACCTTAGCCCCACATGAAGTCTGACCCAATTTATTTCTTATTTTACAAGTCTGTGATTCCTAGAACTATGTCAGCATATCTAGAGGGGGATTGCGGTCATCATACATGGGCCACAACAACTCTGACTGAGGATTACATCATCCTGATTCACATGCTGCCACATAACAATGCTATGTTATCTAGTTTAGCAACAAGGATGACACTCCCACAGCAGCCCAAAATATAAATTGGCAGACACTAGCCTACAGTTTCAGCATCTGATGTGCAAACATCAAACAAAAATCAGGCTTTGAATAAGCTACCAAGTGCACTGACAAGAAACACTTACTCAAAGTCATCTTGACCACGAAAGTACAAGAAAGCTGCCCTTACATGATCACCAAATTGTTTCATCACAATGTACTGACATTTCCAACTATGGATCAATTTGCTCAGCTCCACTGGGAATATTCATATGCTTGTATGAGGGTTGGCAGGCCTCTAATACTTTAATGACTGTGCCATATACTTCTACTCTGTGAAAAATAAATGACAATCAGAAATATTGACATTTGGCACACAGTATCATCAAGACTACTGCAACCAACACTCAGTGCTAATAATATTTTACAAACAACTGATGAAGCCAGCCAGAAACTCCAGCAGCTACAAACCATTTCAGCAAAAACATGCTTTCCTCCCCACACCTTAGTATTTGGGGCCTAATGGAGTACCACTGGTTCGAAATAATTTCTGCAAATGAAAACAGGAGAAAATCAGCAGTTTCAAAAGGATGTGCATCCTCAGAAACTTCTCTAACTGGAACTGAGCCAATTTATAAAAATTCCTTTAAGAGACTGGATTGTCTCCAAACCCTCTGTATCACACTATTTATATCCATTGTAAGGGGATCTAAATAGTCACTATCCTCGTCAGTAATGAGATGAGACTCCAGTATCCTGCTATGGGAATATTTTCTGTGTATATACTGCTCACCTGCAGAGAAATACAGCATGCAGTCACAAAGTCCAGAAAAACAACACGCCTCATATATTCACCCTAAATTGAATACTTTGAATACCCAAGATAAGAAGGAAAAAAGAAGTCCTTCAGCCTTTATACACACTAGCTTTAACTTTAGCTTAAAGGAACAAGGCCTATGAACAGCCTACCAAAAGGTAGTGTTGTGGGACATGCCTGAAAACATCGGTTCAGAAGAACGTACCTTCTGAATGGTAACTACTGCATTACTGATGCAAGCCTGTAGTATTGAACCGTTTATTTATTGAGTAATCATACATTGCCTCTGAGCTACAGAGAACATATTGACATCATAGCTTTTAACTTAGTTTAAAATAACTCCAAAATTTGGG
Source organism: Zapornia atra (assembly GCA_013400835.1). NCBI lineage: Eukaryota > Metazoa > Chordata > Aves > Gruiformes > Rallidae > Zapornia > Zapornia atra. The sequence goes on along the minus strand of VZTU01011770.1, from coordinate 81,083 downwards.
AGGTAACTACCCTAAGCATGCTTATTTGCCTTCACGACTTTAATCACAGCAGCAGCACAGTTCCAAGATTGGAACAATGTCACAGTTAGTCCTGTCCTCATCCATCTTGGTCAGCTCCCAAAAAGCAACACTTAGAAACATTTGGCTCCAGAGAATTTGTTTGGGGTTGTTTGGTTGTTTTGGACTTTAAAAAAAAAAGTCAGTGCATGTTTGTTAAGAGCTAGGCTTGAGAAATGTACTGAAATAAAAGTCCTCAGGCCGAAGCTAGAGCGGTAGGAAGTTCAATTTATTTAGCAGTGTTCAATTTGATTGCTCATTGCTTGAATCTTACATTTTTTTAAGGGTGCATTCTTAATGAAGCAGAAAGGCAAAAGCATTTATGCTCACATACATACTGGCTGCAAAGTCAATTGGTCTCAAAGAAACAAATACATTAATTCCTTATTATATCAACACATGCCACCACTGCCCAAAATAAAAGATGATTGAGAACTGACGCCCACAGTCTTTTTTTTTAAAATCACTCTGTTAGCTTAGCCTGAAACAATGTTTATTGTGTTGTGCTTCTTACTCCCTCAGACATATCACACCTTTCATACTATAGAATTTTTCATAGCCAGGGATAACCTGATAACCACAGATAAGGAAAAAAGAAATGCACCAAACTGAGACAAATGCATTTTTAAATATACAAAGGTACAAAAAAGTTACAACACACCTATTAACCAGAAGAATACATCTTTCAGTATGTTTCAACACAAAGTGTTAGTACAAATGAGAACGAAGGAGAAGACCACTGATAATCCAAACAGAAAGAAATGGAGAATAAACTGGGATTCATAGTTGGTTATTGATCCAGGATTCTAAATATTATTGCACAAATTTGAAACTTCTTCCCAATTTGTTATGCTCCTTTGACTGCTCAAAGGAAGAAAGAGCTATTCTCCATGAAATTCCCATCATTTGGAGGAAATGTACAGAAGGTAGAAAATTTGTCTCAAGTCCATAGTGTAAATGAGATCACACAATATGTAACAGGACCTTCTAGTAACCCAGTGAAGCAAATACAGACATTTCTATTGACTTTTGAGGACTTGATACCATGATGTTTCAGTTCTATAACAGCCCTACTGGTGGCACATTTCAGGAATATAATTAAGACAGAAACTTATTTGGTAACAAAACAAACCCATGTCTCATCCAGGTCAAAACTACAGTCCATTAAACTCAAACCTTCATCACAGTAGAGATGACAGCTAAAAATAACTGAGCTGCCTCTGAATTTCTCTCTCTCTCTTGACAAATATTACAAGCTTCAAGTATGACTTCCAGAACTCCTTGGCTGTCTAGAAGCAGTCCTTCATATTTCATAGCTATGTAGGATTCACAGATTCAGAAACACAGATTACTGTGCAGATGATATACAGATATATCTCCACAGAAAAAGCTTCATGCTGTTCTCCAGAAGCATCTTCTGTCTAGCTAATGAATCGAGATTTACTGTATCCAGAAGAAGCTCCTAAATCTAGTTCTCTATACTAAGATAAACTGTGAGCTCAAGGATGTATTAGAAAATGCACCAAAAAAACCAGAGAAAAGGAGCATTAATCCTGGAAAAAGAACTAAAATAAATATATATGGTGGACAGAAAGCATAAGCATTCAAACTGAAGGCAATGCATTTCAATTTACACAGTCTACAACAGAGAGCAATATTGGGGAACAAAAAATTAGCAGTAGTGTGTGGTATGATGATATACTAAATTCTTCTGCATACAAATTACTAATAAGAGTGCAAAAATTGCTTATTTATCAAGGATTTAACTGACAAGATTGCATACTGTAGAATAAACAGTCATACCAGGACCTCCGACTGATATGGAAAGCGATTCAAAATAATTCTGCAGTACAAGTAGCAAAATGAAGTCACTTACCGTTAGTGTGGCATTGCTGAAACTATCCAAGAGTCAGCCCTCTGGAAACAGATTTCTTTTATCAATAATTGATAGCTGATACAGTTTCAGGCAGAGCTGGTACACCAAGGAAAGGTGTGCTGCAGCAGCAGCTCCTTCCCATTTAGCCTATCCCTAACACTTTTTACGTCTCTTTCTTAACCCTTTCTAGGCTTTTTTCTCTCTGTGTTTTGGGTGAAAAGGGAAAGGCATGGCATGTTATAAGAAAAGAATGCACTAGTTCCCACTTTACAAGTGTGATGAGAGCCGTGGGAAGAAAGTCAGTAGAATTTAGTCATAACAATAAGCTAAAGAGAAGTAAAATCTAAAAACAGAAAATGACTCAGTGACTGGGAAGGAGTTACACCAGAGACGTGAGGTACTGTAACCAGAACAATGATTTCTCCAAATGCAGAATTAAGAGGTCAAGACCACGATACCAGAACATCATAGCAGAGAGGTAAGCTTGGTAGTTAACCATTTGTCTTGTAGCAAATGATGCTGATTTTCTTCCAGCCTTGAAGCAATGAGATTTGGGTTTTGAAAACAAACCTGTTTGGTTTCAGTGAGGCCAGGATTACATTACAACATTATAGAACAATTTTTAGACTAAAAGAAATTTTAAATGGAGTGATGGAAAGAGAAATGCTCCAGCGATAACTCTTCCTGTGGTATTCTGAAACAATTCATAGTACTTAAATTTGGTTGTATTCTTTTACAATGCCAATTTCTATAAATGAGAAATTGTTTTCTGACATCGTTTCACAAGATTAATTTTCTTTGCCATGTTATTTTTCTCTTTCATGCTGAAAATATTGATCTGACAGATCAGTATATTTTAATAAGGGTGGACCACAGAGGCCATCTGACAATAAAAGGTTTGTTTAAATGGGCTATTTCTCCTAAAAAAAA
>VZTU01011770.1:52395-70782 GCA_013400835.1 Zapornia atra | reverse complement strand
CGAAGTCTGCGCCGATTTATATGCCTTTTCAAACCGTTTTTCCCCCTTCGGTCTTAGGACCGATGTTTTTCCTCCTGTGTGCGTAGCTGCTGCTTGCTGCTCGGAAAGGGCGCTTCAACCTCTCTCTGCCATCCTGCCCATCCTAGCATCGGGCCACAGGACCTACACACGTAAATGTGCTGAGGGGTAAAAAAAAAAGGAGAAACATTCATCAAATGAAGACTTTAAAGAATGTTATCAAAAGAATGGAACACTTACTAAAAAATTAAAGTATTAACTAAAACCTGAAATGAAATCTAACCTGTTACCTCGATAGGCTATGGAGTATTCTCTGTTTATCAAGGTTAGGAGCCAGATTCACAAGCAGGGGAAATCATCACGGTGCTGGATGTAAGCTGGTTTATGTTTGCCACAAAACTAGCTGCAATATTTCATTAACTTAGGCTGGTTGCTAATGTTTGGGCTCCCTTATCAGTAAGCTCACTTTAGTCATACTATGACATTCTTACCTCTCACATTCCTCACTATTGCAAACTTTTAAAGTCAGTTTAATTCCAACATTTTCTGTACCATTTCCTGACTAGAACAGGCCTTCCATGAGTATCTCTACAATTACCTTTCTAAGGTAGCTAGGCATAAATATATTCAGTAGGCTTAAAGTTTTCTTTTTCTTGGGCAGAAAGAATAGGAAGAGAGAAAGTTGGCAATGTTAAAATGATGTGAAGCAAATTGGTTGAAAATGTAATTGCAACTTGAGCAGCATTGTATTCTTTTTTTTTTTTGTTCTGCTTTAACATTTTGCAAGGTAATCTGATATTTTAATAGAAACAGACTGTGGGCTTCTTGCAAATACTAGAATGGTTGTTAAAGACAGAAAGCCATGTGAAAAATCCTTTAGGGAATCCTAGAGAGATGTGATGTGCATGGTTTGGATTTGTAGCTTGTGAAGTTGAAGAATTTCTTGCTTTTTACAGACATGGTATTTTCATTGGTTTTGATTACAGTTTACATCGTGGTTTTTACTGATGCACAGAAATTATCATTTATTTACCACTCAAGCCTTTGTTAGGCTTGTCAAAAACAGAAGCGGAGGTATAATTTTTTGCCCACAAACATGTAATCTCATGGAAATTCACATGCTTGTTTGTGTAGGTAAGGGTTTGTAGGAACAGATCTAAATTTTATTGAAATAAATCCCATGCTAAACCAGAGGCAATGGAATCTAAGCTTGTCCCCATGTAAGCATTCTTTATATTTCTCACAGCTGCAAGAAAGCTGTTAGAGGATGCTCATAGGGAAAGGTTTGGTTTTCTTTCTGTTTGTCATTTGGAGTGCTGCCATTGACTGCAGATGAAACCATTTACAAGGCTTGCATGCATTGCATGTTATCTCTGGGTCAAAGCTTCCTTCAGGCTGCAGCAGACCCTGCCAGCTCTGCTTTAGCTCTGTATCTGCATTCTGTACCCTAAATCAGCTCTCTACACCCCAAAGTCTGAGTGAATTATGTTATACATTGGGAGGAGCAACAAATCAAAAATGAGTTTCTGATGAGAGGTTGTGCCCAGCTGTTGCTTTATACAGCACAGGTGATCCTGGCCAGATGACTGTCCCCCTCCCTGCTTTGCTCCTGGGAGACCCTTCCGCAACGACCCACTTCCAAGGTGCAGCTCATGTGCCTCCCTTCCAGAGGACATAGGGATGCTGGTCACAGCTGGGAAATCACAACCTATGATACAGCCTCCCAGCAAAGACCAGAGCCTGAGAGTACAAGTGCTTTTTCCTCAGCTCCATTCCTGGGAGGTAGTATGCATTAATCTCTTCCAGAATGTGCTTTTAGTTGTTGTTTCCCAGAAGCAGATCAGATTTAGTTGGGGTTTTTTTAATGTGATCTGCATTCTGAATCACTCTGAAAGTAGATGGTTTCAACATGGAGGTAGCGAGTACATCAGAGCTAACAAAATCTAGTAAACCAAAACAGGGTATTAAATACACAGATGCTTGATTAGGAGCATTAAATAGAGTTTTATTTTTATTATTAAGCTAGTTTAAATATTGAATGTTGATGCACTTGAGACAACAGATGTGCCTGGATAATTATTGTAAATAGAACTAGCAATAAAAATACATTTTATTGGCATGAAGATCATCTTATAAATTTCACAAACAAACATAGGCCAACCAGAAAGCTAGACAGAGATCAGGAAGAATGTGCTTCCTCAGGAATCCATGTATATCTATGAATTTTCCTTCTTTTTTCTGTTTTTCCATACAGGGATCCTGGGTGTCTTCATGAGTTTTAATCGTTACAACAGAAGAACAGTGGAGGCAATCAGGTTAATCCTACCTTTCAGAGAAAGGTTCATTATTTGAGCACAGTTCCTATTTCACCTTTCCTGGTTTTAGTAACATATTCCCTGAATAATTATGAGCACTGTAATGCTGCACATATATAATCCATCTCAAAGTCAGTAAATATAATTTATTCAAATTACAAAGAACATAATTAAATTGTTTAAAGAGCATTGGTCTTTGAACAAAGTCACAAAATAGGCTTTGAAATGCAAACCTGTTTCTCCTGTCCACTCAACCATCAGCTTACAGAGCTGCAGTAGGATGCACAGTCTGATATGGTCCAGAAAACCCGAAATCACATTTTGCCTTTGCAGTTGAAACCAGCTGTTGTTCATGCAGTTGTTGGTGCTGGGGAATGCCAAAAAGGCAGAGTTTCAGAACATTGAAAGCCTTCACACAGGGACCAGTACATAGCTGTATAACAGGAAACTTAGCTATTTCAAGTGTGTTGTCTTCTATGTGTACAACATTCCTCTTTGGATATATTTACCAGTTAATTATGCTTTTCTGAACAGGTACATTTTCCCACTTGCTATAAAACATAGTCTGTTTTATAGCATCCACCCATTGCCTAGTGTCTGACTAGCAAAATCTTACCAGTGAAGGAATAAGGTTCAGCCCAAGTCCCCTCCCTGCGCTTGATATTCCCGAGGGAATCCCAGTACAAGACTCCTCACCCCGTACATATTTTTTGCTTCAAAGAGCAACACCCATTTCTGTTATAATAAGCCATCTGCTCAGTGTGTTAACAAAATCCATGCACCAGCTTCCCAGCAGCACCAACACCTGCTAATAGGGGATGGTGTTTCGGGCAGATACTGCCAGCTTGTCACAGCTTCTTATCTCCCATCTCTCTAATCTTCCGAGTACTCTCTGGGATTATCTCCTGGAAATCAAATGCCCAGCAAGATGGCCTGTTATTATTTATATATCAGTAAACATGTGCTTGATTGAGTTCATTGCTGCTGTAAACATCTTTTGTTATACAATGTGAATTTGCAAGCTGTAGCAGTATGGTATCAACATAACATAGCATTTAATATACAATAACTTTTTATAGTCCTCATCACTCCAAACACACTCTGGGTGAAATTCAGTACTGATGTAAGCAGATACCGTAGCACCGGGAGTATCCATAGACGACAGTCAATTACTCTCCAACTTAATGGGGCCCCTTTGGTTCAGGCATGTTTTTAAACAGCTTTAAGATATGAGCACTTCTATTTTTAACCACACAAACTATCAGAGTGTCTTTATCTGTTTAGTAATCAAAGCTTGGAGGTTCTTTTTCAAATAATCTCTTCAAGTTCCCATCTGTTGTCTGCCCCTATTTAAGAAAAAGGCAGTCCCAGAACTTCACCAGTTTGGAGAGGCATTTCTTTTTGTTGAGCAGCCATGAAGCCAGTAAGAAAAAAAAAAAAGTTATTTGTGCTGTAGAAAGGCTGTAAGATCAAATGAGACATAAATTGAAGGAAAGAGAAAATTTATAGCTATTGGTCAACTAAGTTAATGTCATCATCCAGGAAATAAAAAAAGTTTTCATAAATATTCACAAACTGGGGGAAGATCAGTGTTACTAAAGGCTACCTAAGCTATTGATGGCCTGCAGGTCAGTAGAGGGTGTGTGCAGTTCTTCCTTTGCAGCTGGACATAGGAATTAAACCATTATTTAAGCAATATGGTCAGGAATCATTGAAAAGAAAAATGGAAGAGAGATTTCTGCCCCAGAACAGTTGTGCTATTTCTCATGCAGCTATTGAGTCTTTTCACAGTATGAGAATTCTCTGTATCCATTCAATCCCTGCTTTACCAGGTATAGCTGAAAATTGTTTCATACAGACATACCAAAATAGTCTGAAGTGATCAGTTCATTAGTTTGATGCATTGCCATGTGACAACTATTGTGCTTTTTCTTGTACTACTACTATTGTACTACTGTGACCATAACCATTTTTAAGGAAGATAATTGATACCTAAGTTTTATGACCTAAAGAAGCTGATGTTGATTCAATTGACAAATAAAAGTCTAACCTTAATTTCATTATTAGGGTGTCTTGATGCTTTGTTAATTTAAATTCAGACTGGGAGAGAGAATTAAATCCTTTGCATATAATATTAGAATTAGTATACCTTTGTCAAAAACAGAGCTTTTAGTCACTCGACAAGATCGTACAAGACCTACTCTCACAGTATTCCTATCAGGGAAATATTGTTCATCTCCATTAAGGCCATGGATATAGCTCAAATTTATTCCAATACCATTGGTCCAATGTCATGTCAGCAATGAATTCGTGCCTATCAGATAAGTACATCAACAAAAGCCACACAGGAGATAATGATCTGAAATATGTAAAAGGCTGAGAAAAAAAAATCTATTTTCAGCATTCATCTAATTTAATCACATTTCACACACTGCTTGGAACATGACCTCTGGAGTCCCTGGCAGAACAAAGTGCACAAGTCCTCCCAGATCCCATTTGTGTGCTCAGTAGGTTAGATGTCAGACTGTCTTACAACTTAAATATGTTAAATTTTCTATTAGTTTATAGCTTTGCAATGTTTCTTAATATAGATAAGTTTGGGTTTTTTGCATACATCATCTTCAGAATTTGTGTTGTATGGAGTATTTGTATAGTAAACTAGCAAATCTTTTTCCAAAAAATTTTTGGTTTAGATACCAGTCTTTACATTAGCTGAACTACAGAGAAGTTCAGACTACAGAAATACAATATTTTTCATATTAAATTAAGGTTCATTTAATAGTCTCTTTCGTTGAGCCTCCCATTGTACCTCAGAGCAGTTTTTATCTGCATAGACAACAGCTTGTAGGTACTGGAGAAAGCATTTTTCTTTTATACAACTGTACATTAATTTTGCAGTGGTGACATTTTTTAATGACAACAGGACCATAGAATCCTATTAGATTTTTTTTTTAGTATATATATTTTTTCAACCTATAAAACAGAAATAGTACTTACAGCCTTTATGAAAGCATGTGAGATGTATCAGCACTGTGCAATACGCTGATAAAGTATTTCCATGTTCACAGTCATTTCATTACTAGGTGGGTGTTTGAGAGAAGCCAACATAGCGAGGCAACACTTCAGTCAATACTGCCTTCTCCATGGCAGTGAGATAGAGAAATGTCAGTAACAGTGGAAAAATCTTCCTAAAACCAATACCACAAGATGCACTAGGCTGCAAAATTCAAAGCCATCTACAGAATTCTGATCCATCAAGGCTGACTTGCTCACACATAGGGTCAGATGCTTAGGTGCCTCTACAGTGCAATTCAGTTTCCTGGCATGCCTGTTGTCCTGGCGAGGTGGCAGCATGAAGTCAGCACACATCACTTCTCACCCACTCAAACTGGGTTGCTGCAGCAGAGGGCATAAGAGTGATAGAAGTGGCAAGATAGTTCTGTGTAAAGCGGAAGTCATTATGGCAGGGACAAGGCCTAACCATTTGCATTTATAGGAACAGTTAAGGCTAGAATTATAGTAGCCCCTTTTACAAGATGTAGGAAATCCTACTGCACCCGAGTTTGTGCCATGGAGCAGTAAGTTATGGAGAATCAATATCTATTTAGATGGAACAGCTCTGCATGCAAGAAATAGAGACTATAGGAAGGCTCTGCATGGAAGTACTAGATCTGGGCTACAGTCAGCAGTCTGAGTCTTTTGCAAGTTAAACAAGCCTTTAAGAGTCATGTTACAAAGAGGCAACATGTCCGGAAGCAGCAAGAACAGGGCTGCTTGCTTAAGAGAAAGTGAGCCAAGAGAGATGGCACGGCCCCAGGGACCAGTCCCAAAGTACCTAAGTAAGGTAAGCAAGACAGGCCTGGCAACGGGGAACAGCTTCAACCAAGAGCCCATATCATAACACAACATCACAGGGATGAGGTAGATCCAAGTCCATAGGCAAGGATAAGGTCCAGCAATTGCTGGGAGGTCCATAGAAATGAGGCAGGGCTGACATCAAGATAAGTCATCCCATGGGCTGGAGACCCCAGGGCAAGGCTCTGACTGTGCAGAAGGCCACCACTTCTCCACTGTAGCTTTAATGAGAGCTGAGGGCTCAGGGCTGAACCAGAGGTGAGACTGGTCAAGGCCAGTATTGCTTATGAGTGCCCTGATAAAACAGGACTTTGGAGGGGCTTGGGGGCGGCGGTGTGAGGGGTGTGTGTGTCTGTTTCCTTTGAAAGTCTGTAACACAGATTGTGGATGTCTCATATAAGCTTAATCAATGTTTCTCTGGATAAGCTCGAGAGATTTAATTTAGACGAAGGAACTTCCCTGTTCAGCACCAGAGTTTTGTTTACCTAACCCCTTCAATCACAGCTTGCTTACTATTTACAACAGGAATTTCTGGTTCTAGAAAAGATAAACAATGTAGGGGTTGGCTTGCAGGAAAATTACAAATGCCCTGGCATAGGTAGTATTTTCTACAGGTTGAATAATGTCTATTTGCTCTTGTTCTATCATTTTTAGAGACCGAAAAGTTGTCTTTGTTTTATAATCTCTATTAAAAGATATTATAAAATAAACTGAACTGTGTAGACTGTGGACTTACGGAATAGCACACTATGAATGATCTCATTGAGCTTAATGTGGGTTTCCATGCAAAAAATAGCTCATGTTTTGAAAGCAGCTTTATTCCCCTTTAAGCTAATGTATAGGATGCAAACGCAGAAAGGATAGCATCATAATAACCCTAATTTCTTTAAAGCACTGTGCTTTTGTTTTAAAAATAAGAGGTTTTCAGCTGATGATCCAGAGTAGACAGTGGCAGATTGTGGGGGTTGCTACTCTCCAAGTGTCATTCCACCCTGCCCTCCTTTGTAGGAATAAAATTCTACTACAACAAAGTTGGTAGTAGATAAATCACTGAGTCCAACTTCATGTATAAAAAGTGCACCAGAATCAGCATGACCAGAATCAGCAAGACCATGAAAACTTGATGAAATCTGACCACTCAAAGTTCCATCCAAAGTTACACAAGATTTAATTTCACATTCAATTTTTTCCTGCATTTTAATTTTTTTCTGCATTCTTAATTTTCCCTGTTTTGACTCAGTTATATATTTATTTCTTTATCTTCCTCTCATTTGAAAGATTATATAAGACTTCAGATTATATGAATTTGGATTACATTAACAAGAATTACTTTAAATTCCTTTTTCTCTCAGAAAAATGAACAGAAGTGTGGCATCCACAGGATTCAGCCAAAATTCCAAATAACTGAATTAGTTTCTGAGATTCAGTTAATCTAATAGAGTTTCACACTCTTTTTATCATTTAATCACAGGTTTTATACATTAAATAATATATTATGCCATGGCTTTTCCTAACTACAGTTTAAGAGGTGAAATTTTACATTGAGTACAAGTTACAGAGGTACAATGTTAACAAGAGCTAAATGGAGATTCTAATCTTAAATATTACAGGCATAGAATGGAGATCTAAGTTAACTTAGACCTCAGACTTGGTTCATACATGACCACGTTCACCTGTCGATATATCTCCCACAGACAGCAATTATTTTATAGACATCAATGAAAGGGAGGAATATATAGGAAGAACACCCCATTTTAAATCCTGGAAAGTAATAATATAATAACATATAGTAGTGACAGTAACACATTTCTGAAGTAACTCACTGTAATGAAACACTGCCAGGAGAGGAGACAAACTAGATAAACTTTTAATCTCATTTTTGAAACCTTATCTGAAATAAAATTTGAGTTTTGAAATATCAGGGACACAGAACTTCCAGATTGTTGGGATTTTTTTAATTCTTCAGAGTTGTGTACAAGAAAGAACCTCCTGCTTCCTATCAGTAAGAACAAGGTTTGAAATATTTACCAGCTGGCTAATATTTAATCCCTCTATTTATCATGTCTAATAGAGAAACATTTTCATTCTTACTTGAATTTTCCCAGTATTTATTAGCTTTCCAACAGGCTTTTCACCTTCCTAAAGCTATTGTCTCAAAAGGCACAGTAAAAGCACACTATCAAAATAAAATTATAAGCAGAGTTGTCACTTTTGTATAGTCAAAGTCTTCTTATTCTTCTTTCATTATGTATAAATATTTAATCACTAAATATTTATATCACAATAGAAAGCAGTGTAGAAAACAAGGAAAAAAAAGCTGCCACTCAGAAACTTATTTTTTGCCATATATCACACATTAAAACAGACCACAAAATCATGAAGCATTTCAAAAATGTGCAAAACCATACATCTCTTCTTACAGGTACGGATACACAAGGTCTGTCTGTCCCAAAACGACCTTGTTTTTCCTCAAGATCCCCAGCTTTGAAGAACACATGTTGTTCCACCGATGTTTACAGCGGTTGTCCTAAGCAACCAGATAAAACAGAGAGATTTAAAGGGGCCTGTCCTGTCTGTAGGAACTTCTCAGAGAACCCTGCCTATGGAGACATGCTCAGCCGGGGGTAGGAGAATCTTTCAAATTCTTCACAACTACTTGCTGTAGCAAAGAAACAAAAGACTGACACAATTATAGTTTACATAAACATGATGATTTGTGGGTTTGTTCAGACTATGGATTGCAATTTTTGTGAATATAATAAATAATATTAACATAATTTACATTTCCTTATGATCTTGTGGGATTTTAATGTCCAAGAAGCAACAGTGACAATATTATTGAGTGATCATGATTTATTATTTCAATTATGGTAGAAAACAGAGACCCCATTCAAAGTTAGGCCCCTGTTGCGATGCAGCTGTCCAAACATACATTAAAAGATGGTGTCCAGACCAGAAGTCTGCAAATGTTTCCACCCAGCACCATCAGGGAGTGAGGGAGAGCTCCACACACACCGGCAGGGACGAACCAGGACCATGCAGGTATTGCCAAGACTGTAACAAAGTCACATGTTGTTCTAGTCTTATGCAACACTTTTTCTGTCCAAATGAAATCGGTTTCCTCTATTTCCTTTCTTCAAAGACCATATTGAATATTTCCCTGTTCAATGAGGCAAGTTCTTCAAGTTCTCTTTCATAATGATTTTATCTGTTTCCCTTTCTCTGTCCATGTATGTGATCCAATTCTCCTGGCTTTCTTCTCTCCTCTCCTCCCCTCTCTTTCACTCCTTTACCAGTTACCAAGCTCTCCTCTCTGCAGCAGAGTGAAGCTGCCCTCCCCAAGGAGTCCTGCTTCTCACTCCGTACCTCCTCCAGCCTTTCTCCTTCAAATCCCACCTGCCATGGGACTGCCACTCTCCAATACCACTGAAATGTCCAGAAGCATCTGACTTCATCTGGTAACAGATAATAAAGCACTGCTTTATTGTAACAGATGATAAAGCACTGCATAAATGAGGTGTTGGCATTAATTGTATTATTAATATTTGCATGTTAAATGTTTTCTATACAAAACAGCTCTATCTTCAAACAGGTAACAGGCAAAAGGCAAATATCTCTCCCCTGTCTTCCATAGGGAAAGTGCTTTTAACTGAAGGTAAACAATGGAACTTGCATTTATCATCCCTAAGAAATTATGGGGATACATTATTTACCCAGGAAAACCATTTCTAACGTGTTTCATGCCCATTCTGTATACTGTCCTATGATAATCACAGAATCATAGGGGTTGGAAGGGAACTCGAGAGATCATTGGGTCCAACCCCCCTGCCAAAGAAGCTCCCTAGCTCATATTGCACAGATAGGCGTCCAGACGAGACTTGAATATCTCCAGAGAAGGAGACTCCACCACCCCCCTGGGCAGCCTGTCCCAGGGCTCTGTCACCCTCACTGTGAAAAAGTTCTTCCCCATGTTGGCGCGGAACTTCCTGTGCTCCAACTTGCAGCCATTGCCCCTTGTCCTGTCCCCACAGACCACTGAAAAGGGGCTGGCCAAATCTTGAAGGAATGGGTATGGCTAGTTACACTCTTGTTTCTGCAATAAACTGAAGGAATGTTATGGCAGAAATGAAAGAGGGCACGTAAGCAAAGTATTTTCTTTAAGGTAATTTATGAGAAGTAAAAGCCACAAAGAAAGAAAACCAACACAGGCCCAATGTTTCAGGTAACATCCTGATGTCACTGATGGCAGAACTTCAATTGAGTGTGAAGAAAGCATGATTTCATTCAAAGCTTCACAAAAACTATTTTCTCCTCAGCAACAGCTTTTATGAGCTTCCCCTCTGTGTGTGTGTGCTCAGAGACCAGATAGGGCCCCAGCTGCATCTGCCCCAGTTCAACCCCAGTAAGGAAAATAAGGTCTAATGTCCCAGTTATTTGGATGAAGCAAGGGATACTAAACAACACTGAAGTGTGCTGCTGAATGTCATTAGCTTTGTGAACTATCTTTTTTTTTTTTATTATTAAGCAGTATAAAGAAGTAAAACTAGGGGAAACAAGATAAAATTATGTTTAAATCCGAGAATATTTTTTATTGTGATAAAACTTAAGTAGACAGAGGGGAATATTTCTAAGGAGGATAAAACTGCAGCTATCTCAAGAAACCTACACATAAAATCCCAACAGTTAAAATGTTGCACCTGGACATAGGTGAAGACTTTATCCCTAATACAGTCAGACTGTATTCTATACATCCTCTGTTACAGACCTTGATTAATTGTCTTACCAGAAATTATTTTAAAGGAGTTACAGCATTGGAAACAAGAAATGCTTGAAGGTAATCTTGATACACAGATATTTATTGGTTAATATGTTAGTTGGGAATGGATGTGCCCTTTGCACAAAGTAGAATGAAGGAAGTTCTTTCATGTAAATGTGATGATTAAAATGATAATACCTCATACAAATTAAAAAGCCCGGTCTTCCACATTCCTGTGAAAAAACTATTTCACATGGTTACCATCTTTTAACATGGATTTTTTAAAAAAAAAGTTTCACTGGAAGTACTATATTTATTTCAACTACTGTTAGAAAATGAACTCAACATTTCCAATGTGAAACTGAGTTTAAAGTAAATCCAGCTTGGACAAAATGTGAGTAGAAGTCAAAGATCCCTGTTTCATGAGATTAAAAAAATGCCTGGGAACATTCAATTTGTCTCTCTTGGTGGATCAGTCATGCATCTATCAAATGCACAGAACATCTACTGATATCAAAGCTCATTCTGCCAATGGTTTCTCAGATTCTGGAGCTGAGAGGAAAAAGCCTTCACATTGACATTTGCATTACAACCACTTGAAATAGCCACTTCTTTGTGCTGCTGAGGATTAATATGCTCTTCTTGGCTAGCACCACAGATATTTCTCCTTCCAGCTTTGTCAGTCAAACACAAACCAAAAATAGATCTACAAATATTAAATAAACTTTCTAAGTTGTTTTCTTGGCTGCTTTTTCATTTTCAAATGCAAAATGGCTTTTACTGTTTGTTTCTTGCATGGATTTTTTTCCCCAATAGATTCACACCTACAAAAATGACACTATAAATTTTTCTGCTTATTATTTCTCCTAATCAAAAGTTACTGGTCTCAATGTTCTTTTAGAGGTTTAGCTTTCTGGCTTGTAAGTGTGAGGAAAAGACACCTCAGGCACACATGATTAAAGTATGTCTGCTGTAAACCTCTGAGCCTGGAACAACTCCTCATTCATTGCACCAGCAATAAGAAGAAATCAAAGAAAGACTCCAAGAAAAAATTGGAGTATTTAAAGGACCAGATTCTGGAAATTCCAGAAACTACTGGAAAAGAAGGGAAGAACATTTCAATGGACATCTGGAAGCAGTAAGTGTTATTTAAAAGCAAGTCAACCAGAAGGAGGTTTTCCTTCTGAAAATAGCAAGTGCTGATGCATTTGGCATATTTAACAGTTTTCAGCAATCCAAGCAAAGGAGGATATTCATGAAGCTGTTACAAAAATTGAGTATTGCATTCTAAATAAAAACAAAGGATATGAAAGTTACATGCTTTGAACAGGAAGGTTTTCAAGTATTCTGTAGTTCATAAGATCGGGGAGACAATTTTACATTCTACAGGTGTTACAAAAAAGCATGGAATTAGCCTGCATCATGGTAAGAGCTAATGAAGATTTCTATATTAAAAAAAACCCAAGCTTCCAATTTTTAAAAGCCACTGGTTTCCAACAGAAAGGGGAGAAAATAACACAAAAATAGACTCCTGCAGACTCGAGATGAGGCCAAGAAACTGGTACTTGAGCAAATGTTGGACTGGACAGTGCTCTGACACCTTAGATATGACCAAGAGCTCAAAATAGCATAAGACAAAGATGATAGTGGCAGAAAAGCTTGCAGAGCTTGAAATCCTAAGCAACAAATAACACCACGAATAAAGCAGCTCAGAGAAGCTGGACATTAGGCAAAAACTTGTATTAATTTGACTGCAAGAGCCAGGGGTCTGAACCATGAACAAACTGCTGACACCTCCACCTTGGATGACTGTTTTCTTAAGAACAAAGGATACTTGAAGAAAAGGATGGCATGTGCAGAATAAATAATAACTATGAGAGCAAATGAGATATCTACTGCCTTTAATTAGTCGTATGTGAACAGCTCCTAGTATTTCTAAGAACTTGCTATAACCCTAAAGGAAAACCAACAGGTTGTAGAAAGATAAATAGGTAAAATTCCAGGTTTAGGAAAGTGGGTTTGTTTCTGTGTAAAAATATGCTTCTAGATATAAATAATTAACCAAGAAAAACATCTTAGACTTTTTCTATTTTTAGATGGCACTACTAAAGATATTACAGCTGAAGAGCTGATTATGTATTAAAAAGCTTTTTAGCTAGGCTTCTTTACCCAATACAGTGCTATGTGACAGCAGAGCTCAATTTACAGGACATGCACTGGAGCAGAATAATGTGAAGCTTAGATTCAGATGTGTGACTATTAGTCCTCACTCACCACTCCTAGTTTATTGGGTGTGGAGTATGTACAAAAGCCTACTGAACTCTTTATGTGAACTCTCTTAGATAGAATTAAAGTGACCTTCATTTACCATACCCTATTTCACTTCCAAAGTAAGTTAGGCTAAATTGAATTAAGGTCATTTTTAATTCTGAAGGAAAATATATGCTGAAGAATTTCATATAGCTTAGTCTACTTTAAATTAACAGCTGTAATTAATTTGGATATCTCTGAAGAAAAGACCTAAAAAGGGAAATTAAAAAATACTCCTATTTTTGTTTTCAATCTTCTTTGTTCTGTAAACAGTGATTCAGACTCTAAATACACAGTCAGAACAACTAAATGACACTATAATATTGATCACCTCTCAGTTATGGTAAGCATGCAGATAATTAGGTCAACTACCCTGAAAGTGATTTACTATATAGTTTTTAAAACAACTATGCATTTGAATAATTTTCATATCAGAAGTAGTGTTTCTATTCAAATCTGTGTGCCTAGACTAGAATCTAATGTCAGACCATTATATTTAAGCTTAATTCCCTCTACAGTTCATGTGTGATGATGTGTGATCCAAATATGTTGATGAACTACTAAAAATACAAGGACAAAAGGTGCAATCAAATTGGTTTTTGTTTTTTCTCTACTTGATTTTTGGAAACAATCAACTATTGAGAAGTGCAGGAAATCAACATAATATAAAATACCTTGCTTTTCTAAGGCTGAGCAATCTGTCATGGACTTAAAAAACCCTGGAACACCGGTGTGCAAAAGCAAGGCCTTCCCTTGATGTGGATAAAGAAACTTTCAAAATGAGCCTGGTGGCAACCAGATACCCACAACAAAGTCAGTTACAGGGGCAGGTCAGTAAGAATTTTCCTTAACAGTAATTAGAAATTTCTTCTGAATCACAAATTTGCAGGCAGTATTGTCGACAAATATGGAATCATCTGAAAAAAGTGCTGCTTGGCTGATAGCAAGAGACTACACCCCCTGTCCTGAATGATCATAGGAGATAAGGCCAAGAACTGAGCAGCTGGACTTGGCCATTAAGCAAGCCTGTAATTTATCTCTGAAAAAAACATGTCTACTCAGCAAGACATTGGTCACACACCAGCACCTGCCACCTCCTATGAGTGAATATATAGCTGCTATCTATTGAAAATGTGACAAATGTTATCTTGTCAAAAGGCAATGCTGATGGCAAAAGCCCAAACTTACTTGTTTCTTTAAATTATGTTTAAAACATCAGGAAAAAACCCACCTTCCAACTTTATGGCTCTTGAGAGGTTTGTGGTGAAATAAGTGTAGTTAAAGATCAATAAGGGAATATATAAACCCTTTGCTTCTATGATTACATGGAGTTTTTGACTGGTGTCTATCTTAGGAAACATCTAATACCAAGAAGGGAAGGGCACCAGTGGTGAAGCATTGGCTGCTGGTGTAAAATTCCTCTGGAACTTCTTCCTCCAGAGTTCCTAGCACCTTGCTCCACATAACTAGTCATGTTGAAGGAAGCTCAAGTTACCCTTAAATAAAAATCCCTCCTTCTTTGAACCGAAAGGTCCCTCAAAACTGTAACAGTCACAGTGTATAGCACACTTTCCTGAGGCTCCAGACTCCTGGATTCACAGTCAGAGGGCATAGAAGAACATTTTCCAGAAGACCAGGCAGAGCAAGTTTTTGGCCAAGTTGCACTAGTTCCATTGTGGATTCATGGGCTGGCAGTCTCAGATATTGTGGAAACACAATGTAAGACCTCTTACTCCTCTCTGAGAGGATGGGTCTCCAACAGCAATGAATTGGGCATCCATGGATTTGATCTTCCCTGCACAAGGATGTACTTCATCATTTGCTGTATAGCTAGTGAAGGGAGCAAGGAGAATTGCCGTATTCCTGCTTTCGACCCTTTCCCTCAGCACATCTACATGACATAATTGATATATTCTTGGCAGGTCTGAAATTATGCTGCAGTGATGAATATTCCTGTTTCTAGGTCAGAAGCTGTAAAATTTGGAAAATAGCTTCTATACTCACCGAGAGATACATATGCTTCTTGGCACGTTAGCAGCCTGCTAGAAAAACATCCCACGCTGGCAGAGCAGGGGTTAGCTGAGAGCAGGAAATGTGCCAGTAGTCTGGAACAACCTGAAATGAAAACAAAGAGTTAAATGCCAAATATATCAGTCTGTTTAGGAGTACAGAAGGAGGCTGCCAGGGGTATTCAAAGATGCAGGAATGTAGGATTTGGAGAACAGCAATCAAACGCAGCACGCAAACCCTGCAATATCCAGGCACTGCTGCAACAGTAAGGCAGGCTGGCCATGTAAAGAGAGTTACAGCTAAGGCAGGTACATACAGCCTGAGCAGAGCCTACATCCTTGGGGTAAGAACCATTTGTATGGATGGGCAAAACCATCCATCTATATCTGCCACCCCCCTCATAATGCAGGCACACCTTAAGCGCAGGGGAAGAAAATGAAGATGCACAATGATTCAAATTTAGTGACTTGTTTCAAATGTGTATTGAAAGCAACTGCTGTAGTCACTACAGAAATGCTGCTATCTCATCTAGAAATTGTAATGATTATAGAGTGAAATGATATGTGGCTCCACAAGTAATCGCTGTATGAAAAAGCGATTTCCATTAAAAGCACGTGAGAGCCTTTGATCTAAGAGAAATTTATCTTTTCTGTCCTGAAATGACCCTCTCATTTTTAGTTCTCAGTCTGTGTAGAATGGAATATGCAAGTTTCATGAGGGAACTGTACATCTGCTACAGAGTTTTAACCAAGAAAAAGACTGGTCTTTGTAGAATATTCCTAATCAATAGTTCCCAAAAAATATGTAGAAAAATGGATTAAAATCCACTGTGAGTCACTAAAACTACATCATTCAATGTGTATAGTTCTAAAACTGCTGACCTGGCTTTCTTAAGAGTACAGCTATTCTCTAAAATCTTATACAGATCAGCAAAGAAAATGAAATTTGAATGGTTTAGATTGTGCCATTACTGAAATATTCTAGCATATCCAAACGCTACTTTTCATATTTGCACGATCTGATCTTTTAACCAGTTGTGTTGAAAGAGGGGCGACAAACTGCTTTGGTATGAGCAGTGATACGAGGCATTTCACCATCAAAGGATTTCATATAAAAAAATTAAGGCAAAATGAAGATTAGGGCTAGAATAAGACTTGATGCTCTGAATGCTAAATAAATACACACACGTAACATATGTGATCTATACTACATTGCTATGTTCTGCAATTAATTAGCATTAGCTTGTTAATATAGGCTAAGTTGTGTAAGTGGCGTGAATGAGAATGCAAATGCCCAGCCCTAAGTCTTTGGTTTTGTTATCTTTGCTTAGACATGTAATGCTAGGATCATGGAAGTGGTTCATTTAATGTTCCACAGCACTGTTGACTTACATTTGTTGTATTTTTGATTATGAGACTGTTTGGGTATAAACATTTATGCAAATCTATCCATGCTGCATGTGTATTCAGAGCATGTGCTTATTTGAGAGCTACTGTCATGCACTGCTGCACACATGCATGCAGTGCTAGGAGTGTATGTATAGGATTTTGCTGGAGTCCGCACAACGACCAGCCAATCCTTGTTCATCAAATACCAAAGGGAATTAATGGCTATTGGACCTTGGTGGGTCCTCACATCTGGAGCCTATACATATATTTATTATTTGCTAGTGAAGGGATGGACTGTAACGCCAAGAATATGCTAAAGATGCTGCAGCGTTATCTCATTTGTTAGTGATGCTGCTGCTCTCTTCTCAAGGATATCAAAATGCCTGTCAGCACCTGGATGAAAATCAGCTGACTCAGATTCAATCTGGCCAAAATGAAAATGATGATGGCTGAAGTGAGGAATATGTTTAAAACCATGGTAACATCTTTACCTATCTGTGATAGCATCTCTAGACATTTATCTAGACATTTAAACATCGCAGCCTAGATGCCCTTCCCTGGCAGTAGCTCACTGCACCTCTGGGTAAGCACATAAAGACTGCAGACTCCAGCTCTGGCAAAATGAGACAGTCCTCTTCAACAGTAGCAGCTTTACCACCCCCAACAGTTTGCAGGTTATTTCCTCACTATGTCTAAGTCTTGTTTCTGATCTTCAAAGCAATAACAGCCTGGCTTCCCCAGAGACCGCTTCTTTAATCATAAAAACACAGGTACTCCTCTGAAGCAAGCAGTATCACGCACATCAGGGTAATGCAAGTGAAAAGGTGGAAATCAAGAGAAAGTCCCTTAACTGAAGAGTTCATTGATAGAACTTCAACCTACAAAACATCCAAATAATTCAGGTAAATGTTCCCAAAACTGTGCAGCTGGACAATCCAGGCGGCTTGCACCACTCTCAGGGTAGAGCCATGTGCTGGCTAGATCTGGTCAAGGTTCACAAGGAACATTATTCCATTGTAGAGTCTCGGGATACTGGAAATTTCCCAGAAGTATCTGCTTTATCGTGCATTAAGGTGTATGTACAAAATCCTGTCCTATAGAGTGCACAGTAATTCAGTATTAGGCCGTGGCAGCGTGCTTGGCACCAGCAGGCAGCCCACAGTGTCAGGAGGATTTTGATAGTCCCTGTGAAAGATGGTAGCCAGGATGGCTGCCGCCAGAGCGATTCATGCAGCCCGCAGCCTTGGGTAAAGACTGCTGCCAGAAGAAGCTGGGTATCGCATAAATTGTCCTGGCAGGATATATACAGTTTGTGATCCATAAGATTAGCACTTCTGCTCTCCACTCTCACCACTTTGAGGCACATAAAATAGAGCCTTCTTTTTGATAAGCATTTCCTTCCAGAGCTAAAACACTCAAAGCATTTCACGTGGTAAATATATATATGTAAAGAGAGCTATCACCAACTTGAAAGTCACAATACCGTTTGAAAATGCGTAGCTGTAGCTATTTATGACATGAGTGGCAGCAAAGGGGGGGGGGGAGGAAAAAAAATAATCATTCCTGGCAGCTCACTTACTATTTTTTTTCTATAGTCTGTTGAGCCATGTAAATACAGTCTGTGAACAGGCGGCAAGTGCGAGTTTCCTCGTGTACGCTGCCGGGGAGCGGGCCCGGGCGCGACGGCCCGGCCGACGGCCGCGGGCCCGGTGTCCCCGGGCCGCCAGGGATGCTG
>VZTU01011770.1:23544-51371 GCA_013400835.1 Zapornia atra | reverse complement strand
CTCCGTCTGCGGCGGGAGGGTTTTCATCCCGCTGCGGGGAATGTAGGTCAGAAACTCCTAAGCCTGCCCGGATCGTGCAGCCCCGGTGACCCCGCCGGCCCTTCCCGCTCCCCGCGGCACATTCCTAGCCCCGCGGCGTGTTTACATCGTTCGGGAGCGGCTGGGAGAGCGCTCGGTGCGAACGTTGCTCTCCCGTTCTGAGCCGTGGGTAAAATGGAAGACAAAAGCATTGATCCGAACTTGACATCACAGGGTGCTTTTTGCTGGTTTTTTTTCTCTCTGAGTATTTCATCATAATCTTTAAATAATATAAAGCAGGAAAAAAACCCCAACAACAACAAAAAAGGGCTTTATTTTTAGTAAGCTGACTTCCTTACTTCTAGTGGACAACTTTGGGTATGTTAGTGATGAATAAGAGAAAAGACAAGACGTAGAGAACAGCCAGTTGTGCAAGCTCAGTGTTCCTATAACAATACCCTTTGTTACTGGAAATTCCATGGGCGCTATTAAAATGGAAAGAAGTTTAAACATCAAAGTTACTTTTGGGGGGTGGGGTTTGGGGTTTTTTTGGCAGTTTGTTTACTTTCTGTGTGTTTACTACTTAGCTCTTGGGTAGAAGTGGGTAACCCGGTTGGTATGGGCCAGCATGTGCCCACGCAGCGTTCCTCTGGCTTCCCCAGGGTCTGCATGGGTGTTACCAGCTGTGGGACAAGGGGCTCAGCTTGACCTACCCAGTTGTGCTGTGTGGTTTTGCCTTTCAGTTCTTGCGTCTTATCTCATTATTATTATTACAGATTTCACAATCCAAATGTTTTAGGAGTATTTAACCATTATTGTTTAGTGGGTTTATTTTTTTATGTATTTAACTGAGCTCATTAATTTTTTTATAGGCAGGCTAAAATACTTCCTATCAAGATACATGTGAAAAGAGGGACAGGGTGGACTGTTTTAAATACTTCAGTCAACAAAACACCACATTTTGGACTCTATAGTAGCTGTATTGCTGTTAGTCTGTGCAGTTAAATAGTGTTACATTGCACTGTGTTTACTTAACAAATTCTTTTCTCATATTACCAAATACAGTGATTTTTAAGTTTTAGGGGCTTCCTTCACAACTTTTTTCTCCATTTGTTAAAGAGTTTAATAATTAAATGCTACTAGAGACACAAAGCTCAACTTTGCGCTTAGTGTATTTAGCAGCAAACAGCTCTGTAATAATACAAATTCTGTAACTAGGAGAAGAAATTGATCATCATTGATGTACTGATAGGAAAGATCAGGATTCACTTACTATGGAGGATCAATAGTACATGAATACTATGCACATAATAAATTATTAGAAGCAATATATGATTTATTGGCAGTGAAAGTTTGTCTAATCTGTTCATATGATACAGAGTAACTAAAAAGTAAAAATAAACCCATAAAATATGATGGGCCTTTAATATTTCTGATGCAAAATTGCATTGTTGAGCCAGCTTTCCTGTTTTGTGTGTTAAGTGTCTTTAGTGGCACATACTCCAAATTTCAGGACATGAAACTTGAGTTGTTTGAAGTGGTAACAGAAAAAATGTTCAGGTTTGACTTGTAAAAGTGATGTTATGCCCTTGATCCATGTGTGGAGCGTATGGTATTGTGTGGATCAAGGACATGCTAAGGTCCCTGAAAGAACAATGAAGGGTAACGCAGCTTCCACTGATAACTGTACTTGTGGTTCATGGAGTGTAATTTGAGACCTCTGTCTCTATCTGCGGTCAGCACAGTAAATGCTGTTCACCTAACAGTGGACCTTAGATTCTTCTTGTTTATTTTGGCTTTCCATGTATGTTCGGGAATCTTCAGTACTTGTTACTTCACTCAGGCCACCAAGAGAAATAAAACCAGTTACATGTGAACACCAGTATAGAACAGTGCAAATGTTCCAGAGTGTTCCTAGGCAGAAGTTGCAGGTGAAGGAAATCTGCATGCTGGTTAGGTTTCTTAAGCCTGGCCACCAAAAAAGTGAATCAGGCATGCATAGCAGGGAGGGCAAGACATGTGTGTATATACAGAAGATTGAAAGCTTCAGCCTAGTTTAAGGTTTTCATTCTGTGCCCTCCTGTTTCAGGTTCTCCAAATGTACAGTTGCATTTCAATTTGGAGGACCAAAATTAAAAGCGATCCTTTACTAAAGAGAAGCTTAAGGATTTTGTCTGCATTTTAAATTCTGTCTCTGTTTTAAGTGGGTTCATGGTTTTCCACTGGGCATGGCAGCCTACAAATTCTGAGGTATTTTAGAATAACGATGTTAAATATTTTTCATTTGAAATCTGAAAAGAGACAATTGTCAGTTGTCTTAAAATTTTCTCTTTCTTTGATCCCTCATCCTAATATTAATTTAATTATTCATTGTTTCGGGTGGTTTTTTTGGCTGCTCGCTTTACAGCAGTTGTGAAAACTTACTTTACAGCCAGTGAGTTAAAAATGTCAACATGTGGTACATCGTATTTAGGAAAAAGACAAGACCGCAGGGAGTCTACCTTGTTACAATTAATGTAGGAAAATGTTAGCTTTATTAATACTCATTATCTCTGAATTATTTGTTAAAGTAGCACACAACATAAACAAAACATAACTGCAACACATCTCTTGAGTTTCAGAAGGCCACATTGTTGGGGTTTTAATCTGCAAGTGGATCTGTTTGTTTCAAGATCATTATTGATTTTATATGAAGCAGGAATGTTACCTTCTGGGGTTGAACCACAACATAACTTTCCTAGGACTATTTTCTAAACAGGAATGAATGTCAGCCCTGCACATTGTAAGTTTGTTGAAAATTTTATGTGTTTTTTTCCTTTTTTCTTGAGATAATTCAATAATACAGTTTTTGGAAGTAATTACTACCTATAGCTCTGAATTATTTGCCCCTTGAGACATGCAAGGTTATGCCATATATGATAGCAAGAAATTTGTTTAAAAATAAATAGTAGTCTCACTTGGTGTTTTGTTTGTGGGTTTTGGGTTTCTTCTAGATGCAAGAATACTTAGTTGTGTTGTTGTCTGTTTCTTTGTTTTTAATCACCAAGCTGTATTAGAGACCAGGTGATGAGAATACATTCTTTGGTTCCTGGAAGGTTTGTATACTTTATTTCCAGTAGATCCTGAAACCACACAGGTTTGGCTTCTGAGTGATGTTAGCCAGGATTCAGGTGGTCCTCGCTGGCAGTAAATTGCTCTTATGATGTATGTTTAAAGTTAAACCGTATATGGCTTTCAAAACAGTTCTCTCTACACATATCTTCTTACCTGGCAGCTGGATCTCCAGCTTCCAGTGCATGAGGAATTTATTAATCTAACATGACTTTACTAACTTCAAATTCTATGGTCTTTAAATAGCCAAGTACAACGTGTGTGATGTGTATTCTCCATGTGAGTTTTAAGTTCATTCACTCCTCCTCCTCCTCCTCAAAGTGTTCCCACTACAGTATCTTCAGTATGACAGAGTTCCTATTATAGTCAATTCATCCCTTTTTAACTCTCATAACTATTCTGTAAGTAGTGCTCCTTTCAAATGTGCTTGACAGGAAGATGCAGCCTTCTTAATTTTCCTTTGCCAGTAGATTTTAACCTCCTCAGGGGACATTTCTTAGAACTGAGGCTTCTTCCTTCCTTTTTATGTGTATCCAGTACTGGGTCATTCTGCTGTATTTACTCAGTGAGGACTAAAAGAGACTACAGGTTTGTTTCTTGTAAGGCTGGATGAGGCAAAGCTCTGTCACTGCTGACCTTGATTAGATTAAAATCAGTGAAGTAGAGGTGAAAAGCTCCATGTCCATTACCATTCTGAGCCTGCTAACTCTGCCACTTTTCAGAGACCCTTGTTTCAGTGTTTTTTGATCTGAGTGAAGTTTTCTTCAACACCTTTTCCATTTTTTTCACCATTCAGAAACTGTTTCTGATTTTGAAATGGATAGCTTTTGGAGCCTTGTTTACAGATTTTAGAACATCAGCTATGTTATTTATTGTACAAAGAGTAATTAACAATATACATTCGGGTGATACTGTGGAATGGGCTGTATGGTTAACGTCTCTGGGCAATTTATTTAAAGCCTCTTTCCTTGTATTTTTGGGCTTCTGTTGTCTCACCATTGATCAGTTAGGTTTCAGTAATACGGAACTCCATCTGAAAATCACCAGTGTAAGGCTACCAGTGTGCACCATTTAAAACAAAATGCTTATTCACAGCTTGGACTAGCAAAGAGAGAGGGTATCATTCAGCAAGTGATAGCCCCCTGGTAGCATAACTAAATGTACTAATTTACTACAGGTTCAGTTTGCTTTAAAGACAATGTTTTTAATTACTTGACATTCTGAGTAACTGAGTTTCTTTAGTGTTCGTTCAGTTACCCATATACCCCCACATCTGTCAAAAGGACACAATCAAAAGTAATATCTTTAAAAATACTCAGAGTTCTCATGGTTTTGGCAACAGTCACGTTGTTCCGTAGTGTAATGAAGGCTACATCTGTGCCGCAAAAAATAACTGCCTCATTGGTAGAAGGAGCAGAATGTGGACAGAGGAGCAAGTGGAAAACTGGAAGTTAGGGTGTTGCAGGCTGCCCTGCCCCAGTGGAAGGAAGGCTGCGCTCCCCTGCTGTGTCAGGCTTTGGGGAGTCTTCTCCAGTTATTTAACTTCTTCCGTAGTGGATACATCTCTCCTTTGGACAGAGCTGTGGAAAGGCTGTTGGACAGCTGTCAGATCTTGTGTGTTTTGCCTGCGACCTTACTTTACACATTGTGAAGGGCTTGTTTGCTCAGAACTGTTGGGGTATTTTTTTTAAGCTACAGAATAAAGGATACTGACTCTGCTACACAGCAGGTGGGTTCCGGATCAGATCCAAGTAGACTGTATTTTTTTGATTAGTGCTTCTGGTCATTTAAGCTCTCAGAGTTTGCAGTGCTTGGAACCTTGAATCACTGGGGAATTTTCCTATAAACTTGTGAAACTTAGGGCTGGAGCTTGGCAAAGAATCTGCCTTGCAGTGCTGCTCTCAAGCTTTGTCTTTGTTACAAGTGCAAGATGTTATTTCATAAGCATTTCTTTCAGTTGCAGGTCTGCTTTTCTGTCCCTGCCACTTTTTTCCTGCCTCTGTGCCCTCAAGTGTGCCGGAGCAGCTATTTATGAGACAACAAGGTGAACTGAATTTGAGATTGATCTAGGTTAAAAATAACCCTGCAGAAAAGGGAAAGCAGAAGGCACTTCAGTTAACCTGGATCAGCTCCCTGATCCAGTTCACCACAGCTACACTAACAGTTGTACCAGCGCAGGTGGGATACAGCACAGAGGTGAGACTGGATAACTGGCACAAAAGAGGGGCTGCCTGACCTGCTGCTGTTGCTGAAAGGAGAGCTGTGGTCCTGTGATCTCAAGCTGTACTGCAAGTCTTTTCCTACCACGTATGGTTTCTACACGATGAGGTAGAAATGCTTCCTGGAGAATAATGGGACATAGAACAAAGTAGCAGTGGAGCTTGTGAGGAGGTGAGTGAGAAATGTGTTGTCTTACAAGCTGCAAAACTAAAAGATAAAATTACTGCCTGCCCTGCCAGCCCCTCTTCCTTCCCCCCGTTGGTTGGGAAAGGATTAAACACATTCTTCAGTGTAATTTTATTTATTTGTTTTATCCTGGTGTTCAGGAGGGCTAGTTGTGAATCGGGACCCCAATTTGTTTTTACAAATGCAAACCAGAAGATTTAGTCTCCAAAACCTATGTGTTCTATTCTGAATAATAAGGTAAATACAGAGAGATGTGAAATACAAGATCAGTCTTGGTAGCAGGAGAATCAGGATAAAGCAATTTGAGGGTACATTTGTAGATGTTGCTATGGAGGGAGCTAGAAGAAAGATACTGGGGTAGCCCTGCCTGTGGTGTTTGGGATCAGCACTGGTAAACAACAGTCTCTTCAGTGCTTGGTTGAGCCTGTCTCTCTGGCATCCTGCTTGCTGTTTCCTCAGCGTCACAGCAGAATAACATCCACTAAGAGTAAGGTTTCACAAAACAGCTGAGCCCATCTGGTGACTTGTACTGTTGAAAAACACATTTTTATTCCTAGACCCTTCATGAGTCACAATTCTCGTGTTTTTCCAATCCATATGTTTTACATAGGTGGAAAACTATGTGGCTTTTATCTCTTTGGGTTATCTATAATTATTTTGCATGCCAAATCAATTCACTGAGGTGTCAGATGGCAAGAAACAGATTCAAAGGAAGCAATGAAAGCACTGTTGGCAATGAAATGGTGAGGTGTCAAGAAAAAGGAGTCTCATTTCTTTGTGTTGAGCTCTTAGATTAACTCAACAGTTTCCTAGGACCTCACCCTACTAACTTCTTGGAAAAAAGATTTCTCCAAAGTACCCCTTTTCTGTCTGCCTTGCTTCAAGGCTTGAAGTTTTTAAGTGAGAGATGTTGGCACCTAGGAGTTGGACTTTGCTCTTTCAAAGTTTTGGAGTTGTATCGAGATACAGAAAATGGAGCAAAACATTGTTTCTTTCCTTTTCCACACATATCATGTAGATCTTTAAGACCATAATATTTTAGAAGAGGTTTTTGTTGGGTTTTTTTAAAAATTTTGTATTTAATTTCAGTTTTGTTTTTGCCAATTTGATATTCAAAGTAAAAAAATCTACCAAAGTTTTATTGTCTTCATTTTTATCAGTCATTGAACTATTTTCTACTATTCCCTGGCCAGAGGGGTTCACCTGTAGTTGTAGAGAGCTTGTTAGCTTGTGACATAATGAGTTAAGGTGTATATTCCTAGATACCCATGGTTAGGCTAATTGTATGGGTTGCTTAACATTTTACCCAGTAGTAAAGGCATGGAAGCACCTTGTTGGTTTGTTTGTTCTTAAAAAGCCACAATTTTTATGACTAAACAACCAGTTTGCTTTCAGTGTTTCTTTATATTAGGATATCATCTATCTATAGTTTTGAGGGGTTTAGAAAGTCAGAAAATTATATAAGTATATAAAAACCACTGTGTGTGTTAGAGATAAATAGGACTCCAGGCTCTGAGAGAAAAAAATCTTTTCCGTGACATAGCTGTTCTCTAGTAGAGACAGCCTGGTGAGCATTTTGAGCCAAGATCTCACCATAGGAAGAATAGATAATTACTGTTCTACCTTGTACTGGCTGTTTCTTCTGAGAGACATGGTAACCATTGACAGACTAGCACTGGAATAGTAAGGTATCTCGCCTGTGATGTTAAAACAAGAGGCATAGAAAATTCTCCTCCAATACATTACTAGATGAACAAATAGCCAATCAGCTGGGTGATTTGGAAAGGTAAGTGTTAGTTTTGTTATCCATCTGCCTCTTGTTAACGTTTATCCTTTTGTTAAATTACTGTAATGTTTAAACAGAGGACAGCAGGAACTTTTTGTTTATTTCATTCAAGTTAAACTGCTTCCAGCAAGTACGTACTTGTTAACCTACTGCACTTGCTGTTAGCACTTGTCTGTAAACCCGCAGGCTTCCCCAGCTGCAGTGTGGTTTGAGAAATTAAAACAAAGGAAACTACATTTCTGGCACAAAGAAGGAAGCTTTAAAGATAGAAAAGATTGTTATTTTGCCTGTGCCTAGAATCCGTTTGCTCTTCCTCTCATGAAATGACATAATTAAGGGTGTATGTATTCAGATACAGGAGCAGGTGCATTGTAATAGTAATTAAAGTTAGTTTTGATTACTATGATATTAGGCTGTTTCAAATTCTTTGTTTGTCATGTAGCAGGTAATAGTAATAGTTTTATTGTATATTTTAATTGTTAAGCATGTGATAATCTAGCCTTACTTTGCACAGGGGGGAAAAATGTGGCTTCACTGCACCAAAGTCTATCGTTAAGGTAAAGTTTTTAATGCAAATTACCTGTATTCAAGCATTTTATTAACTGATCCATAGATTAATGTGGAGCCTGGAGCTTTCAATCAGGGTTTCTAGCTGAAAAACAGGGTAGGTGGTGAGCGAGGCAGAAAGCATTACATCACTAAAATTATACCAAACCAATTTAAAAGATCATGGTATTTCCTTCTAACAGGTGTCAGGCTGATGA
Source organism: Zapornia atra (assembly GCA_013400835.1). Classification (NCBI taxonomy): domain Eukaryota; kingdom Metazoa; phylum Chordata; class Aves; order Gruiformes; family Rallidae; genus Zapornia; species Zapornia atra. The sequence goes on along the minus strand of VZTU01011770.1, from coordinate 43,286 downwards.
AAGAAGATTTGTTTTCATTGGCTTGTTGAGGGCTGTGCTTTATCAGGTAGTTTTTGAGAAGTCAGTGCTTCAGTCATACATTTGTCCTCGTGAAAACTTGTGCAATGAGCAGGGGAGTCTTGTTGAAATCCAGAACACTGCAGATCCCAGCCTCAGTAACATGCTTTGAGAATTACAGGTTAAATGTCCCAAAGCAGTAGATTGCAACAACGGTTCCTGTGATTAAACTGGCTTCTCTCTGTTGGCTTAAAAATCTACATTTTAGTGGTACTTGTTTATGTGAACTGAACTTGAGGTTGAAAGAACGTGCTAAATCATTTAGCTTAATTTAATGGCCTATATGAATAGGTCATTATAGTGTAAGTCTACAGCAGCTCCATGGAATGAGGAATCTCCTGGGCGGCTTGGGATGTGTAGTGCTTTGCAGTGGTTCTTCTGTAAATCAGCAGACTTCTATTTATTTTTTTTCCTTTGAATTTCTTGAGGACTAATGGTCAGATGGAAAACTGAATAAAAAATAAATAAATTAGCCTTGGGTTTTTCTGCAGATTGCTCTAATACATAAGAACAATTCAATTTCTAAGTTTTATCTATTGCTACGATATGTTTTCTGCTGCTCCACCTACATCATTATCCAACTGCTCATTTAGTGTCCAAATGCAGAATTTATTTTACTTGCACATCCAGGGTTTTTTTGTATTTAACTTCAAGGTAGAGCATTCTTGAAGTTTAAAGGAATGTGTCCAGGGTTTTTTTCTATTTTGTTTTTTTCCTTGGTCAGTAACATTTGTTACCATTTGCAGGTAACAAACATATCAAACTTTGTATCTAAGGTATTTACATTCAGGAAAAGGTTGACAAGGGAGGTAAAGGATGCGGAATGATTTCCATATGAGGAATTACCATGTAAGTGATATCTCTTCTTACTAGAATAGTAGTGGATATGCTCTGTAAAATTGTGGGAAGTGAGAAGTGACCTCTGCTTGCTGCCTTGTTCTGGGTTTTTTTTTGGTTTTTTTGTTTTTAAGTAGTCACCTTGAGTCACTGGTCCTATTGGCTTTTTCCTTAGGGATAGATACCAGTTTACGCCTAATAAAACATTAGAGCCCTCCTTCAGAGTAAGAAACTATAGAAAAAGAATGGAGAGAAACCAGGCAACAGCTGGTAAAAGGAAGGAGAAGTGTCGGTCAAGAAATGCTAAATAGGGAAACAAAGGAAGCACTGCTGTTTTTGTCTTGTCCCTGTTCTCGTGCCCTGGAAGAGGCAGCTCATGAAGGCTGGCCAGAAATGGTCTGTCTGAGGAGGTACAGGGTCATTCTGTGAAGTTTCTTCCTTCTAGTTGCAGCTTGATGGGAGCCAGTGGAATTGATGAGAAGATCCTGCATCATGTAGAGCCTTAGAGGGGAAGTTTATAAATGTAGCAGTGAGCAAAGGGCATCTTAATAAAAGGTTTTAGAGAAGCTGGAGAAGGGGTTGCCACTTGTCCCAGTCAGGCCATGGCACACATGTGTGTTCTACCTTGTCTCAGAGGGAGCTAAATTATTGGGACCCCATGAACAGCAGTATGAATGCGTCTTGTCTCTTTCAAGTATTTTTCCTGCCTTGGCTTTGGATGTAGCCCATAGTAGAAGCTGGTCCATCTGGCGACCTGCCTCTTCCGATGGTAGGAGATCTTGTCTCTTGTTGTCTGGGCAGGGCCAAAGGTGAGAAAGTGAAGTATGAGTGCATAGAGGAATTTTCTGAGATGAGGCGTGAAGATGAACTGGGTGTCATGAAGCTTACTGAACTAATGTGGGGGGAAGCATGTCTGTATCACAGGGACAGCAAGCAATCTTTGGCTGGTGTTTATATTTCCCTCATTCTTGTAACCCGGAGTTACATAGCTGCTATAGGAGGAGAGTGTTGTTGCAGGTCAGGACATCTGGGTGACTAGCTTCATGCCAGGTACCCAAAGTTTGTTCAGCCACAGATGCCAGGTATACTTGTGATTTGGTATAGTTTCAGCCTTCTGTAGCATTTTCCAGTTACAGTGAGTCCTTCATTTACCTACAGTCCTAATCTTCTTTTGTGTGCTTAATTGCATTCCTAGCAGTCCTCACCTATGTTTTCCTGTAGTCTGATGTAAGACAGTTTTACATTGCGCAGTCCATTGTTTTCTGTACCAAAGTGGTACTCTTTGTCTGATCTTTTTATCATGGCAATCATTGGTGCTACTTATATACCCTCAAAGAGGGGTGGTTTTGTTTTGGGTTTTTCTTAGTGGATATCTCTCTAGAACCTTGCTGTTTTCAGGAGCTAAACTGATGCTTTAAAGTTGTTCCCTTCCTAAGAGTTGGGGTTTTCTGGTGATGGTGGGCTTCGCTTTTTATTTTGTTTGTTCTTTTTTTAAGCAGTTGCTTGAAACTTCACCTTTTATCAAAGAAAAACATTTGCTAAGTAATAGACAACAGGAATATAGAACATGATTTGACTAAAAAACTATTGTGCTTTTCAACTGTAGGACAGCGTTGTATGATGATTTGGTTGGATTTCTAAATCAGTTGTAGCCACAATTACTTGCTGGTACTATTTAGAATGGTTTTTCAGGATCTCTCTTAGAAGCAATTTTATAGTTTCTGGTGGGCAAGAGTGTGTTTCTAGAGTAGAACCTGAAGTTTGCTGGTACAATGGGTTTTTAAAAAAAAACAATCAAAAACCAAACCAAAACACGTTTGTATTGTCTCCAGCTTGAGGCTATAATTATGAAGCGTTCTTCAACTTGCTGCTTATGGAGTAGTTACGTGACTAGTTTTCTTTGGCAGTAAAGCTTACTTGAAAAATTCCTTCCCTGATCACCCCTGCTGCTCTTCTACAATTTGCTCCTGCTCCTGTGCCAGTACAGCTGTTTGAGGACTGCCTAGAAGTGTTGCTGAAGTGGTTAAATGCCTTGCTCCCACCCAGCTCTGTTCTGGTCCCTTCATTTCATGGACCTTTCTTAAAATACTGCCCCACCTTTGTTCTACTGACACAAAGGAGTGATATGAAGGAAAGGATGAAACATGGTTACAAGTGGATTTTGCCACCAGAAAAAGTACAGAGCATTTTACTGAAGGGATGTTTTTGCACAGTGTTGATCTAAGCTTTTTGGTATGTTGATATGAGATGGTTTTTGAGGAGCTCTTTGAAGCTTTCACTTCAGCAAGAGTAGCTGCTGACTTCTGTAGTGATATGCATCACCATGCCATTTTCAAATACTATCTGCAAAAGTTGTCCCATTTTTACTTACTACTGAGACTAAAATAGTGCTTGCAACATTTTAGTTCTGTTAAATGTGATTGCCCTTATGATTATCAGAGCAAAATTAATTTTGACAAAGTTATAGTAAGGATCACCATCCTTCCTCTTCATATTTTTAATTACTCAAGAATGTATTCAAGCATTTTTTAGGACAAATAAAACTGGAAGATGACTAACATGTACAAACTTATTTTAGATACAACATGTGAGTAGGGAGTAACTGGAGGAAGAAGAGATGTGCAGGTCTGTTCAACAGCACAATGAGAGATGTGAAAACCCCAGGTATGGAAGCTAGCCTGAATGATACAGTAGGGCCAGAAGTATAAGCACTGCAAATTTAATAGTCTTTGACGAGAAAAATGACTGTATCTCTTGCATTTACCTTTTCTGCACTTGAATTGAATTTTCCACTTAATGGTGAGGACATAAATTTTCTACAGGATGTATTTTCTATTTAAAGGGAAAATAAAGTTTGTAGCCTTACTGCCTTTTTTTCACCCCTAAAGATAACTTGTGGTAGTTCTGCCTTCCTTTGTGTGAAAATAATCCCAAACAGAAAATAGTAGTTGGCTGGTTTTCCACAGTTCTATTCAGAACATTGTAATTTTCTCCACTAACTAAATTGACTCATTCATTTACAAACTTACTTACTGTGCTGCCAGTTGTCTTGTTAAGAGGACTAGCCCAAAACATGTTGGCTGGGAAAACAGAGTAGTAGATACTACGGGAAGTGTGTAAATGCAAGCCTTTCACACACGGTCACTTTGGACTTGGACACAAGAAAAAAAATTCACAGTGAGAACAATCAGCCATTGGAATAATCTCCTGAGGGAAGCAGTGGATTCCCTGACATTAGACACTTTTAGGATTTGGCTGGACAGCGTGCTGGGCCATCTTGTCCAGCCCACGCTGTTGTCGAGAAAGGTTGGACCAGATGATCGTTGAGGTCCCTTCCAAGCTGTGATTGTGTGATTTTGTGACACATTATGGAGAAGCTAGGTAGCAAAGCGAGTCTGTTGAATTAGAGATTGTGCAGAACTTGAGAGGGGTTTCTGAGAAGTGACTGCAGGGTGGGGAGCAGAGACTAGAGATCAGGCTAATCTATGAGAAATAGAGCAGTGGAGAGAACGTGGATTTGTCGAAAACAGTGTAGTGGTGGCTGGATAGCCTGAAGAGGGTGAGACCTCTATGAAAAGAGTTTTGCTTTCTTGTTGAATGTACATTTAATCATGAAAAAAGCAAGACGTTAGTGAGCTTGGGGAAACATGCTGCAGGTGCAAAAGACTGAATATGTTCAGTCTTATGGGCAGGAGGCACAATATTGGCAGTTTGCTGAGAGTCAAAGTAGTAGCAAATGCTGAAGGAAGATATAAGAGAATACAGAAATAGTATTATTGGTCCCTATTGTTTACTAATGATATAGGTATCAGCAGTAGTGTTATAGCATGAGGAATACTTCTCTTCCAAAATATGGAAGTACACTAGTGGGGTGGTGGTGCAAATTTAAAAACAACAAAAAACTCAAGCCAACCCACCAAAACAAAACTGTTGGCACATGTCATCAAGAGCATTAACTTCTTCATGTGATAGAGCAAAGGTCTGTTTATCCTCTGTTACATAAATCTCGTAATGTTACTCTTCTTTGGGACCCCTGCTGACAAAAGGCCATTAGACCTTTACTTGGGCTCTGTGAAGATGACAAAACAGTAAATCTCCCTATTTATGATTACATCAAGAACTATTCAATAAAAGGTAGCTATTTTTTTCTGGTGTTTGGTCATATGATAAAATGTATTCTCTCATAAAAGATTAACTTGCAGATGCTACTTATAACTGTTACAGTTTAGGAGGTTCTTGTTTCTTTGTGTGTTTGGAGGAGGGTTATCTGAATCATAATTACTTGTCTGCTGCAGCAGCAAGAACTTTGCAGTATCCTTTGATAGGAGACAATCTGGAACCACAAACGAAAACAATACTTCATTTTTATAGATGTCTGTTCTTACTGGTGTGGTTTTGTGGTCTAAACACAGCTTAATTGTCACAGCATTGGATAATTTAGAACTGAACTTAGAGGACTGCTATGTGAAATACTAAAATACTGTGCTTAGAATTAGAAGCTGTTTAAAAAGTACTTCCAGCTAATTGTTCTTCTCAAGTACATCTTCAGTGGTGACAGTATTTAAGAAGGGTTAGCAAAATTAGAACAGTTTTGAAAGATGACCTAGAAGCAAATACAAATCTGGTCCTTCAAGTTGTTACAATTTAAGAAGGCAAAAATGTAGTCATAGCAGTAGCCTAATATTAATAGCTTCTTTATACTGAAATACGCATGTATTGTGTGTATAGATGGAATTAATTTAATAACTAAAGGAACATCTCCAAAACAAGGGGAAGAGGAAATTCTTCCCCCTCTGCCATTAGTGATTTTTCAGGGTAGAGAAAATTAGAAGGGTAACAATTTCATTACAGCAAACATCATTACACTCTAGGTGAGATGTTTGTTTGTAACTATTTCATTGTGTTTTGACAAATAAATTGGTGAGTGATACATTTGAGTGTGAGAAATCGAATGGTTATCAGTTTAAAATCCTGTTATATACATTATATTCTGTAGTGTTATGTGAGATACTACAGGAAATTGGAGATCAGGTTACCTTCTTAAAGTAAATGCATAGAATCGTGAAGGTGATGGCCAGTTATTGTTCTATTTGCATTTTAGTCATGATTTTTGCCAGCGTGACCAAAATAAGCTTCTTTCAAGGGAAGGTCTTTATGTTGTGGGTTGGTTTTTTTTAATTTGGTGTATTTATTAATTTATCTGAAAAGAAATAAAGTGTATTTGAAATACTTACATTTACATGATATTGCTATTCTAAACAGCAGTAATTCAGATCAGAAGATACTGGTTTGTCATTGGCAGTCTGGTGGTGGTGGTGAGGTAGTTACCTGTAAGGTGGGTGTCTGGTTAAGGGTAGAAAAAAATGGACATTTATTCTCAAAGCTGAATTTTTTTCAGTTGTCTAATTGGTGAGGGAGCTGTTTCTCTTCTGTTGGCACTTGTCCACACTTGTATACTACAATTACTTTTTTTTTTTTACTCAATGAATTCTTTAGTTTCTTAACAAAAGCATTTTTGAGAAGTTCTTTCCACATAAGGAAACTGAAAAGCTTTTACAGTGAAATCAGATATTCTGGTTTTCTGGTAGACAATGTAAGTACAACTTTTTCATTACTTCAAGTTGCATGATGCAGTATTTCTTGGAGAGAGTAATAAAGGGAACCTAGCTTAGGAAAAAATTATTAGTATTGAGTGTTTTAATCCAGTGTTTCTATTTTAGTACACATAGCAACATCAAAAATGAAGCTATTTTAATGACGGGCACTTTTAATGTTCTCACTAAAACCAAAGACGTTGAATTTGGGGTGTATCTTTGCTTCTAACAGGTGTTTATACACCATGTGTCTGTCTCTTTTGTCCTTTGTCTTCTGAAATCTCATAGAGAAATTACCACAGGCTACCAAGGTTGTAATTCTGATTGAGTTTTATCTCTCAAGTCCTGTACCTAGAACCTGAGGAATTGGTACTGTGGCAGGGGAGTTTTAGGTTGGATATTGCAAAGAGGGTCTTTATTGAGAGGATGGTCAGGCACTGGAACAGACTCCCCAGGGAAGGGGTCACAGCACCAAGCTTGACTGAGTTCAAGAAGCGTCTGGACGATGTGCTCAGTCCCATGCTCTGACTTGGCTGGCCCTGTGTGGAGCTGGGATTGGACTTGATGATCCTCACGGGTCCCTACCAACTCAGGGAATTCTATGATTCTAACTGGGAAGGCATTTCCACTTTTTAAAAGGGCAGGCATGTGCATCTTGCTGAAATGAGGTTGTCATAGGGTACTTATTAACTGTATTTCAAGAGGGATATTGTTACCTCATATTTCAGGAAGACGGGGTGTTCTAAATAGTAAACACTGGTGTCTATTTCAGGTTGAAATCTTTGCATTTTAGTATTTATAACTAATAGATGTTAGTTAAAATTTGCTTTGCTTAAAGATTACATTCTCTCAGTGTCATTTTTAGTATCTTACATTGCCTGGTAAGAGTAAGGTTATTCAAAGTCTTTGGAGATAACGTTTCTTTTGCTGCCCCTTCTTGCTATCACATTTGTGGTATTATGGGTTGGATACATTTTTAATGAAAGTGAGGGATAGAAATGCAGCTTTCCTATTCTTGGTAAATAAAACAAAAGAATCCACCAAAGTTCAAACCAATCAAATTAATGTTTTCAAATGAACAAATAAAAACATTAGACAGGTGAAGTATTCCAAGGAGAGCTGTAGCACTTGCAGAATATACCTGAATATCGTTTGATAAAGATGTGTGTTTCCAAGAGAGGAATCAAAAGACTCAGCAAGAAAGCCCCAGATACAGTTTGAGCAAACAGTGGAACATGGCCTCTGAAAAATGTAGCAAGGTATTTTTTGGCTGAGCACAGCTAAAGAAGTCTTATTGTGGAATTGTTGGGTTCCTTTCTTCTTTGTTGAGGTAGGCTTTTGTATGTTCTCTGCAAGTACCCAAGATCAAATCCACGTAATCTGCAGAGAGCAGCATCTCACCTATTTCTGTTCAAGTAGTGAGTGGATGATGGAAGCAGGTAACCAGCTCAGATCAAGTAGGTGGGGGGTGTCTCTCTTCTGACTTAATAGCTGTAATGAGCTGTAGTGTCCTGAAGATAATTTTGCTGTACTACATAATTATATTTATTTGTTTTTGATTTATAGCTTATTGTTAATGTCAACAGGCTAAACCACAAATTTTCAGTGGATAGATCCATTTCCTTTCCTGGGCAGTTAAACACCAATATGTACTTTCTCTATAGAAACAGCTTCTCAGAGTTTGTCATCACGTGCCACCAGATCTACAGAGCATCATTTACTTTGCCAAATTAATGCTTTCTTGCTTCTAAGAAAGTTTGCAAGTCTTATATAAATTCATAAGCTTTAAAAAAATGCTCATGCAGCTCTTCCAGTTCTGTCAGAGTTTTATTGTCCATGAATAAAGATTCGGCTTAAAAATGAACTTTTACAGTCATAGAGCTCTGCTAACAATTGGAGAATTCTTTGCTTGGGCAAATTTAAATTGGTATCATGGGGACAGGGGAAAGGTTTTTATTAGGAATTGAATAAGTGATTAGCATATGCACCCATTCTCCCCCCCCCCCCCCTTTTTTTTTTTTTCCTTGCACCTGGTTTTTGAACTGTCTTTCTATCTGGGTCTGGTTTGGCCAGAATATGTCTCTGTTACATTTGAAATGTATACAATAGTACATACATGCATCACTTCAAACTATTTTCTGTTGATATTCTGTGTGAAATTTAGTTGACATGTTACAAAAAGTTTAACAATACGGTGGATAGAGAATAAAATGAAACCATGATTTCCCCCCTGCTTATGTTCATACCAGTCTAATCACTTTGTGGAATGAAAAATAATTATTCAGTACAGTATTGGACCGACTTTCTCCATTGTAGCCATTTGGACATTGCAGAGTTCTTAGGCTGGTATGCTACAATTTGTTTTGTTCCTGTGTTTGTTCTGAGTTACGGAATCACAGGATTCCATGTCTGTAGATGTACTGGGTACCGTTCAGAACCAAACTGAAGGTAAAATAAGTGTGAGGATTAGGAACAAATCTGAAAATAAGGCAGAGGGTTCAATAGAACTGTTTGTCATCAGAAGTAGGAGAGGAGCCTAGTATTAGCAAAATTTGCCATTCTCCTGTTTGAAATCTTTTCTGAGAGTTTCGTAGCTGATGTGGTAGGTTTATGGGAGGGCTGCTGGTGAGCCACCTCTTAATCTAGATGATACCACAAGGTGACACACTGGCTTTCAGGTTTCCTTTTAAAAAACCCTCTTTAAGTTTCTATAATCAAAATGAAAAAAACGTAAGATTGCAAAATCAAATTTTAACAGGCAGGAAATGCAGAATTAAAATCAGCTTGCACCTATCTGTCCTAAGAGAGAAAATTGCATGATTATATACTCCTCCTTCCCCACACCCCAAAGGATCTTGCCACTTTCAGTGCACAGGACATTGAGCAGTACTCATTAAGCAAGTTTTATTTATGGTTTATTGTTTTCAGTCCATGTGTATGCCTTATTTGCTGCATGTTATTCTTTTCCTTGGGAGCTTTTTACAGAGATCATTATCTTAGTGTACAGCTGTTTTGCTAACATTGAATTTACCTGTACAGCATCCTGCTAAATGAGAGGTTTTCGTATTCCCATTTTACAAATAGGGAACTAAGGTAAAATCCCTTATTTGGGGAACCCTGTTTGCTGTGATAAAGGCTTTATTTCTTGAGGCACATAGCAGGTAAAATCCTCTGAAGTATTCAGCTGCTGTTTATATAGATTTCTGTGCCAGTTACAATTGTTTCTTCTTTGTGAAACAGGCACCCAAATACCAATTGGTCACAGTGGGGGATAGAAAAGCATGCAGCTGAAAGTAGTGTGGTTTAAGGAACTGCAGGGGCAGTGGCCACTCCTCAAGGATGGCATTCAGTAGCCTTTATCAGTGTGTCCTGCTGCTTCCCAGAGCTGTGTAGATCTTTCCACACTACAAAAAGGAGCCCTACAGATGCACTTCCTCCACCTGAATGACTGCCAGAGCAGTTCAGTACAGTCTACTGCGGGAGGTGTCAGTCCTTGGAAAAAGGAATACATGACTGTATCTGTTCTTACAAAGCATGTGTAAGAGGACCATGCTGAGGTTGCTAACATGAACATAATTCTGACTTTTAAAAAAATGCTTTTGAATACCAAAATATAAAATACAAATCCAGAATTTTTCTGTTTGAAGTTACATACTTGTTTCTACAGTTAGATTTGTAAATGTGTTCCTATAAAAGTGCAGTAACTTTTACTAGTCATTGTCTTTATGCATAAATAGTCAGAATTAGTGTGACAGGAGGTTAATAACTGATTAGTTCAACTGACTATCCAATGTCAGTTGAATTTTTGCTTACTATATATCAAATGTGCAGTAGAGCTAAGGAGTAATACAGCTTATATATTTTCATGCTCAAGTCAGAGGAATTTATTTTAAAAATTGAGAGGACATCAATTTGTATAGGTATGTTAACTCAAGTTTAAAAAAGAAACCTTGGGATCGTGAGGAGGGAAGAGACACTGGTGATAAGCCTTTGCTTACCAGTTATCAGGAAGTTCTTTTGCTAACTAAGCAAAAGAACTCTCTTTTTAAGATAAATACTCTTAAAAACCCTATGAAAAGCTCACCTGTCTGTGTTTTGTAGAAATAACTGAAATGTGTCAGACTAAGGTATCCCAGTATGAAAATTGTTTGTAGATAAGGACTTGGCTCTTATCCGAGGTCAAACCACAGTATTTGTTGACCTTTCTACTTAGGCTTGATGCACTGAAAATCTGGGCTGTTAAACTTGGGAGTCATATGATTGTCTAAATCCTTACTTCTCAGTCACGATGTTCCAGAAAAACAAGGCAGAGTCAATGCAATCAGGCTTAACAGTCCTATTGCTTTTAACTGTTTCTGAATTTCTGTTGGGAAAGTATAGCTTTTAGGAACATGACTAGCTTTTTAAAATCAGTTGGCACTATTAAGCACCTTTATCTGAAAACTGGCAACTAACTGCAAATATTTATTAAACCTTTTTTTAGAAGATTTAGGCATAGAGCAATACAGTGAAGTGACTTCTTATAATTAACATAGGCTTATAGTAGCACTTCTAGTAACTTAAAATGATGCATATCTTCATTTTTTTGCCAGTCATGCATTTAAATTGGCGAATGTGTTGCAGAGAGAAAACTGTACTTTATTTTATGGCAATTAGTATATCAATTTACTTCACGTTCTCAAAGTGCTTATTAATTTTAGCTCAAAATAGATCAAATGTACCACATGTGACTGCTGTATCATAATACTACTTATCTATTTTTAAATCTAAATGGACTCTGGGAAAGTACTTTGCAAACTTTTGGCTTCTATTGCAAAGCAGGTTACCTCTGTATTTCTGGGTAAAGTGCCTCCTAATGGGGGCCTGTATTATCCCTTGGTCTTTCTGGCCATGTTTCAAGGCTTTTATGTTTATTAATTGCAAAATCTAAAATAAAACTCAGGTGGGTTGTGTAAATCCTTTTTTCAAAATGAACAAGTGGCAGAGACTCCACGTTCTTCATTTCAGTCCTGATACTTTAAAGGAAAATTAGATGTATGCTGTAAGTCACGAGCTCAGAATTGCATTGTGGTATCTTGTTTTGTAAATGTTGTCTCTGTGAACGTCCCTGCAACACCAGAGAAATAATTATTGTTTCCCTGTGTGTATTTGTAAGCTTTTCAAAATGTGTTCAATGTCTCGTCTGTTGACTAATGGAAAGCAAACAGTCTTCACCTTTCTTAGTCCATAATCGTGGAGACATGGCTCAAAAGTTAGGCATAAGTTAATATTTCTTTTGTAATGATCAGTTGGGATCTCCATCTCTACTGCACGTGGTCCAAGTTAAACGTCAGGAATTTTCTAGCAGGACATCACCTCACCAGATTATCATGGTCATGAAAATGAATCAAAGTAAGAGAGACTCTCTAAGGCAGTGAAGATTTTTAGTATTTTCTTCTTGAAGGTAGCTGTAAAATAAGGGAGGTAAATCTAAGGAGAGCGGATAAAATGTTGCTGTAATGGATTGCTCCATGGTTGCATCTGGGTTGTGTTGTAAGCTGATTGTAGTTTGGCTTTTGAGTGTAAATCTGTGTAATTGCCTTTTGTAGTAGTAATTCAGTCTGAGAGTTAAAAAGACAAAAATACCAATGACAAGCAGCATCACCAAGATGATGTCACTATTTAACAGAACATGATTATCTTTGCAATCTGAATTGCATCATAATTTGGGATCCAAGGGAGTACCCTTAGGTGACAAACTTTGACAAATACAGTCCACAGTAGACTCTGGATATTTTCATTCCTTAGTCTATGGGCAAATGGCAGTAGTGCTCTGTGGGTTTTCTGAAGTCACTATTCATGCTGCAGTCTTGTCTCTGGCTGAAGAAAGAGCACCACAGGGTCAGGTTTTAATTTTTTCTTTGATTTCTTATAAAGACATCAGCATGTTAGTGATGCTGCAGCCACAAAGTTTACAACTTAAACATCTCAGGATCTGTGGCAACATCAAATTCAAGTGGAGGGGGGATAGCAAAGTTAATTTAACAGTTGTGTCTGAAGCATTCTTTTTTCTCAGTGTGCCCCAAGTGTAGCAGTAGTTTGGTATCCATGTCCTGCATCAGCTATCGCTAAGTCAGAAGTTGCTAAAATATTAATATTAAAGAAGTGGGTGTTCTGTCTCTCATTTGTGCACAGTTGGCAGTCAGTAACTAAATTCAGTCTTCACTTCAGCTTGAGCAATGAAATGAAAAGAGTTGAGGTAATTGTGTTGAATCACTTTTTGGCCTTTGACCTTCTAAAATTAATGTCCAAAACAGAATTAGGGGTGGAATTGTATATAGACATGAAGTGATGTCCTTTAAGTTTAAATGGCTGAAAAATGAGGGCACTGAGAGGGTTAGGCTCTTTTCTCTTTCTTCATGAACAGTGGCAGGGCGCAGACCTCTGTTCATCTAGAAAAATTTGCCTGTGTTCTTGAGGACTTACATTGTACGTGTCTCACCTTCTGTCTGACTGGTCTTCAGTGAGGCCATGGTTGGCACCTGTTTTGAGGGTGGTTTTGTTTGTTCGTTTTTTATTCTCTTGTGGTTTAAAAAATACTTAGGATTGTTTGGGAAAACGCTGGTGATGGTGCCTTCTCTTGCTCTATACCTTACACTCAAATTCAGGTTTTGCCTCCACACAGTATTGTTTCAGATGCAGAACCCGTATCCTGCCCTTAGCTCTGTACTTCAGTTTTACCTCTGTCATGTGTCAGCTCTGTAACAGTCTTCTGTCAGGACTGGTTTCCTTGCCTGCTGGCCCTTCCTCAGCTTTTGTTTCTTTTTTTCCTTATTCACCCCAGTTCTTTTGCAAAGTCTGCATTTTTTTTACTGCATCAGAGACATTCTGGTGAATTCTAGTATTGTATGTTCCCCATGTTTTATCATAGTTGTTTCTGAGGTGGACAAATAATGACAGAAAATAGGGAAAATATTTCACTTGTAAGCTGTGTGTTAACAGCTCTCTAATTTGTAAGCAAAGAAAGCATAGTTTCCTTCAAGTTTTGTATTTCAGCCTGTTGCATTGATAATTAAACTCAGGATTGATGGTGTGTAAATATCTTTGCTATCATATCTTTGAAAGATCTATTTCACTCCTGTTTTCTTGGGATGCCCAAATTTGGGGTTTATTAGACTCAGGACAAAAATCAAACCTTAATAAATGTAGGTTTTAGTGTCTGTAGAATTTTTATTCTCCTAAACTATAAGACGTCAGTCAGTTTAAATTGTTCACTGTCAGAAGTCTGATGTTAATCCATTTTCTTAGCTGAAGCAAAAAAATAATATTTAACAGCATTTGAACTTGAGGATACCATAAGCATATGAAGTACTGAAGTCTTATTTTAAATGTAAACAAAAACCAGTCAATTTTATTTGAAATTGTTTCCATATTTAAGCCTTAGTTTTGTATTAAATTTCAGGCTACAAATTATTTTTAGACTACACTGATAAATTAATGAAGACAGATGGAATGTATGGTTAGAAATGTTGGCATATTGAGCAGTCAGGCTGAAGTGAAAAATACTTGAATGTATAATATGTGGGACAAAGTTATCTCAAAGCTATCTGATTGCAAAATCAGGGGTGCAAAAGGGTGCTTTGAAGAAAGGCAGAGATAGCGTCCGAGCTTGGCCCTGGTGTATGCTGTACAGGATGCGAGTATGTGGCCTCTTGTCGTTTTCTCTGGGCTGTGTCCCAGTCAGGTGTTGCTGCACTTGTGTCTCAGGATGGGGATTCACCCCTTTAAAGGAGTGAAACATAATTTCAGTGAAAGCTGCCCCATGAGAGAGATTGGCGTAACTATCTATTCATACAACGACGATTGTATATGATGTTCAAAATGAAGGTATTTACCAAGAAACATGGGTTGTGCTTTTTTATAGTATTGAGAAGAATCTCTTTGTAGATGAGAAAGTTTAAAGGTTCATGCAGCGTTTGTTGCCCTGCTCTTTTCATATCTATTCTAGGTGACTGCCAGCATTTTGTTATGAGGGTTGTTAGTTATGGTTTCGTTTGGAGCTCTACTGAAAGTATGCTTTTCTTATCTGTATTCCTTGAGCTGGTTGCTTTAAGTAGAATAAAACTTATACCCAGGATACCAGCTTTTCTTTTTTTAATCTTTTTTTTCTTAGGGTGAGTATATACATACCCATTTTTCCTTGGAGGAAGGAAGGAAGATAAACGGCTTTCAATAGGAATGGCTATGAGGCTGCAGGTTTCCCAGCAAAGTATAGAACTTTGATCATCTAGCTGAAGCTTTTATAATTAAGGAGTGAAACAATGATTTTAGGTTAGATCTATAAATCTTTTCTGCATGCTGGGTAGGGTTTTAGCAAGGAATTCAAGCTTCATTGAAGTGAATACCTGTGAAGCAAGCATAAGAGAAGGTAGAAATACATTTGCTATCCTGTATTTCCTTTGGACATTATACCTAATCTGCTTTGTAAATTCTGTAAAATAAAAGATTGATGAAGTATATACAATTTTAAATGCTACAGTCTTGGTGGAGGGAGGTGATGAGCATTAATGAGGTGCTTTAATCGAAGACTCTTCTGGAAGTCAAACTAGGGGTGTAGCTTTTCAATTACAAGGGTAGAGTATGCTGCTCTGTTCCCAGAGTTTGGGTTGGGTTATCCTACACAAAATGAGGAGATGAGATACCTTCAAAGCTTGACATACATATGTTAGATTTTTACTGGGTTTGGAATACTGTTCTCCATAGGGGCTAGTGCTGTACACAGACCAGCTGGTGGATGTAATTTAGGGTCACTGAAGAAGTCATTGTTAGTGGACTGCTGTTTATTTAAACTGGTCTTAATTAGCTCATGGACAGAGATCTTAGTGGACATACGCCTGAAGATGAGGGTACAGAGATACAGTAAATCCATTGTGACAAGTGAATCTCCAGAAGGAACAATGAGTGAGCAAGTTATAAAGTGTTAGTAGAGTCAGGTAAGTAATGTAGTGCTGCTTTTGTTTTAACTAAGGAAAGAGCAGCATGCATTCATCATGGAGTTCCAAAAGCCATTCATCTTCAGAACTTGGCCATGTTAGACATCCTGAATGCTTCAGAAACCCTCCAGGAAACATTCAGAGTTGTATTAGACAGCATAATAGCATTGTTAACCTTTCACAACTTTTCAGAAAGATTAGGTACCAACCGTGACTTCAAAAATTAGAATAATACATCATTTTCCCTATTTGGATGATAAATAATTTGGTATTTTCTTCTGAAAGTGTCAGCTTTACAGAGGCGAAGGAATGGAAATGTCAAAGTAGATTACCTAATAATATGTAAACAGTCCTTTTCACTTCAGATAAGTTTTCATTTAGGCTTTCATTTCTGTGTAATTTCAGTATTGTGTTTTTTCTGTCATATAGGAAAGGTAAAGAGAAGGATCTGTAACTGCAATTAAGGTCATCATTTTGATATTTCACTTAAATGGGATGCCATGTGCTTCCTCCTGCCCCTCCCCAGGAGTGGAGAAAGCTGGATCTTATAATGGGAATCCGTTTAAAAATTCACCCAATGTATTGCAACTGGTACCTCATTTTGGCAGCTTTCTTGGGTAGAGTTTTAACTTGAGAGGAATTGGAAGAAAACCAGAATCTTCCCACATGCCACGTGACTCCAGAAATAACAACTCTATATTGAGGTTGTAAGGAAAAGTTATGAGCATCTGAGAGCTGCTCTAAGTGAAACATGTTTGTTCTTCCAGGAGGAAGAAAAGAAGCCTCTGGCTAGCTATAGAGTTTTAGGTATTTTTCTCAAGGTGATGCTGCAGTAAATTAATGTAACAAATTCAAAAGATAACATTTCTTCTAGCTCTGGCAAATTAGAGGGCTCTTTGCTTCCCAAAAGCTAGAAGGGCCGCACAGTGCTATCATCAGGGAGACTTATTCAAAACAGGAATATTCCAAACTTTCTTTTAGTAGTAATTGTGAATAGGATGCCTATGTCACTGCAAGATTAAGGAGAATATTCCCAGTGATTCGCAGGAATCCCCCAAACAGGGAAGGCCTGTGTAGGCAAATCCTGTGTTTTCCCTGTGTGCAGTCTGCACTGGAGGTGTGCAGGGGAGCTGTCAGTTATTTCAGACGTGCACATTTCTGCAACTCCAGAGTTTTTGGCAGAGTTCTCTTTTAAGGATGAAAATATTTGGACGTTTGTAATTTGTCACCATTCTTGAATTCTGACCTGTGTAGGCTTCCTGTGTGCAGTTTGGGGTTGAATTTCTTTGCAAGAGTTCTGCTGATTGGGACAAGTCAAAAGAAATACCAGTGGCATCTCTCAAAACCAAAGCCCCCTATTTTTGAACAGATACTTGTTTTTCTTTACTTGTTTTCATATATACAGTCATCACATAGTTAACCTAAGCAATTTATAATTAATCTGTGGAAGGTCAGACTAAGATTCTGAAATCTCTTTGGGAATTTTTAGTTCCTGGGTCTGTGACAGACATTTCTTATCAGGTAGGTCTTGTTTCTTGGCTTTTGAGACTAAGGTGAGGATGGGGTTAAAGGTGTATAGATGTTGAAATTACTTACATTGTCATGAACGTTTCATTTCTGTAGTTATCAGAAATAGAAAGCAGTAGAAAGAAAATTGGAGAGTGAACTTTGATAGTTAATATTATTCTGTATCAGATGTGCTGGGTCTATGCCACAATTTTATTTACTTGTTAGAGGGTTCGTGAGCTTTGTAGGCAAAGGGAAAGACAACTGTGTGGTCACATTCTGCTTGAGTATGAGTTTGGGGAGTTCTTTGAGTAACAGTGGTATAGAGGAGCCTTGCAGTATCCTTGTTGAGGATACAAGGTTGAGTGTCAGTGCTTTGAGATGACCTACTGTGAGAAGCTGCTTTTAGTGGTATTTCACAGCATGAAATACAGTGATTTGCAGGATGCATTTGTAATTACTGTTTGCTCCTATTTCTCTTTAAAGCAAATTAAAGATAAATACAATTACAACTAATGGATGTTCTTGTATCTAATTAAAAATAACTTCAGTAATACTTGCTGTAATTTACCTTTTAGTTAAAAGTTTATATTACACTTAAGAAAAGAAATACTTAAAAATGGATTTCAGTATTGTTGTGGAAAAGTTTATTCTTCGTCTAGTCAGACTGTGCTATAGTAGAGCTAGCTAGCATCGAGAGTACTTGCTTACTAGAAGGAAAAATCTTTTATTTTTGAACAAAATGCAGAATTGTCACATTTTGAAGCAAAGATACTATGTATTATCAAGCACTGATTTTGCACTAAAAGTAAGCAAAATTTGTATGTTCAGCACAGCTTGTAGCTTACTCTGTAAGCTGATGAAGGACACCACTAGTTTCTCTTGATCTTATTAGAAAAAAAAAATCTTTGATCATTTTGCTTTGAGAGTGAAAATACAATTGCAAGGTTGTGGCTGCTTGAAGATACATTTATTGAGGAGTTGCATCTTTTCTCTGCTGTCCTTCATACTGCATGCTGAGCTGACACGCCGTGTGAATTGTTTGATTTTGTTCAGAGAATTACAAGTAATGGTGTATTTTATCCATATTCACTTCTAAAGCTTTTCTCAAGAGTTCTGTGTTGTGAATAAAGAGATTTATATGGCACCTTCTGGAATTTTGTTCAATAAATCCTTAATTATTCTTAAAATTGTCTTCTACTAATAAAAATGAAGTGAAATAGCATCTTGGCAAGTTTACGTTAAGAAAAGGGAAGAAAAAGAACAATGTCCATTTCCTCATGAATGTTTCTATCCTGGAAAGTGTTTTCTAGTTTCCAGTGCTTTAAACAGATATTAGAATAAATGTAATTCATTTGCAGTTGTGTGTATCTCTAAGTGTAAGAGTGAAGGATAGATCTGACCATTCTGCCTACTGCTGATTACATCTTGCAATTAAAAATTTTCTCAGTTTCAACCTATCTGAGCTTTAGTTGTTCTGGCCTTTATTGTAAAGTAATGCTTGGGAATGCCAAAGGATACTACGGACTGAGAAGTAAAGTAGCAGGAAAACACGTTCGCAAATTGCGAAAGGTTTTTAAGTATGTTTGCCATAGTAAACTATTTCTGTTGTATCCAAATGCAAACACTATTTAAGAATATATCCACACTGCTAATAAATAAGTTCCCCTCACATGAAATGAACTGGCTATAAATTATAATTTATAAGTGAAAATCCATCACATGTGGTGGGGAAAAAAAAAATCTCTGCACTTTGCTGCTACCTCCATAAGGAAATAGCCAGTAATGAGGAAGTTGGTGTGTGAATTATTTCCCCTCTAAAATCTGAGATCTGTAGTTGTGTTTATGTAGTTCACTACAGATGAATGACTGAGTACTTTTCCAGTTTACTGTTCTAGATGACAGTTTTTGTACCTTGTGTACCTGTGTTTGCTCTCAAACCAGCAGATGGCATTGGTGACTCCATTTAAGTGCAGACTAACAAATTCTGTGAACCCAATGTAACTAACATCACTATACAGAGAAATCCCCTCTACTTTTCAGGGATTTAATGCCCCTTTCCCCTCTGGCTGCTGTAGGGAATAGTATGAGATCTCCACTAATTTCGACTTTCCTCTTTTTTCTAGAGTATGGGGAGCTGATCAGGCTGGTAGGATGCTCCAGGGCAGTCAGTCTGTTGTCTAGCCATCAGGTGCAGGAATATAGGATCTGTTCCTTGTATGAGTAGAGTCGTGTGCACCTCCACATGGCTGCATCCCCACATGACCAAATGTTTTGTATTTTAGAGCGTACTTTCTGAAAGCCACCACTGTATTCGAATTTGCATTCTGTACTCTCTCATTCTATGGAAAAGCACCATCCCTTCTGGTGAAGTCACTTTGCATGTTCTTTCTTTCTTATTTGGATATTTTCCTAGTTGAATCTAAATATCATATATCTGAGGAGCACTTCAGTTTTGGAGGAAAACAAACTATTGATTTAAAATATTTAGCTCTAAGTGGAGTCAGTTGGTTTTGTTTTGGTTTGTTTTTTCCTCCAGGGAGTGTGCTGGTGTCTTGTAATGCAGACAGGATTCCTGAAGGAGCTACTAGATTGTTTCTAGTTACTCTAGTATTTATCATTCTGGTCCTTTACCATACAACACCGAATCTGATAGTAGAGTGTAGCTATTACTATAGTAAAGAATTTTTATCTATAAGACTTTAGTGGTTTTGAGCATCTTTTTACTGTCCCTTCTTTGGCTTCCTCCCATTATCATAAAATAGGTCTAAATGTG
>VZTU01011770.1:0-23512 GCA_013400835.1 Zapornia atra | reverse complement strand
CGACCTCTTGGGTCCAATTATCATTTGTTATGTGAGGCATTCTTAACTTAGGACATGTAACGCCTAATTTGTTGTGGTGAGCCGGGGGGTTCACACATATATGTGCCTCTTACAGAGCAGGTCTTAACTATAGCAAAGTGGCTAAACCAAGACCTGCAGGTCTTAGAAAAAGTAGAGCACGTCAGCCTGAAGCTTTCTGTAGCCAAGATGTCCTTCACAGCAGCTGCTTACCATTTCTGTGAGACACACAGATCTTTAGCATCGTTGGTCTGATAGATCAGCCAGAATTCGAGCAGGTAATTTCTCCTTCAACCTGGTCAGGTACTTAGCAAAATATCCCAGTTTTTAGTGTTTCTTATAGTTCAGGATCTTCATTTTACTCATTTTGATCGATAATCTATTAATGCTCATTCTTAATCAACAATGCATTTTGTTGTAAATAGATAAGTGGATCAAAACCTTTGCTGCTAGTTCTTCAGAGACAGCTACTGTAGCCACATGATAAATTTCTTCAAAATTTAGCCTTGGATTTAATTTAAATAAGTCCATATAGTGATCTGGTCTTTATATTTGTCCAAAAGCAAGGGCATCTTAGTCTCGGCAGACAACTATTTTATTCAAGTATTACGAGTACTTTCTCGTTTGCTAAAAAGTAACAGGGTTTGTACAAAACTTCTGATTGTATACCAAACTATCTTAAATAGTGCTATGAAGTAACAGTGGAGGGCTGCTACAGTAGCCTGTGATCTGGAAGGGCATGGATCAATCAAATTTCTGCTAGTACTTTCAGAAGATTTCTCATACTTGGGTGAAGGCAGCTATTTCAAAGATGGATCTTCACCGAGCTTTGTGTTATTATGGAGTTATTGTGTAATCTTTATTCATGTTCTGAAAAGCTCTATCTTGCAGTATGACAATTCAGACCAGTGAGCACATCATCTTGAAGGAAGCTGGGGAAAGTAAGGAGGAAGAAGCTGTGTTAGAAAGCAGAGAATGCAGCAACTCTTGGCAAGTTGGGCAGTGTTGTTCAAGGTCTGGCTTGTAATCAAAGAGTTCTCTGCCCCCTTTTTCTCAACACTGGATTTGTGACTATGGCTACAAGCTGTTTGACTTCAGAATAACCAGATAATATGTTGATAAAAATGAGGAAACTTGATCTGCTGCCATTGTATGTGGAAAATCACATTATCTTTGATGATGAATTTGTCAAATTTTGACAACTGAAGAGAAGAATGAGAGCTTTTAGCTTGCATATGAAAAATCAGATGCTTAATTTGACTTTTTTTTTTTCTCCCAAGTTCTTAGGGGTTTTCTTTTTGCTTTTGTATCATCATGGATAAAGAATAAACGATGCTGTTAGGCCGTGCAAGCTTTAATTTATGCTTCCTGATGAGAGATTAAGGTATTAGATGTCTGCTGCAATTAAGCTTGTGTACAGTAGATGCCACTAGAGGACTGTGGAGTCAAAATAGAAATATGACCAACATTACCATAGCAACAACTTCCTCTTGGCAGTCCTATTTATAGAAGTGCTGCAGTCCCAGCCTTAGTACTATTCTCAGAGGGGCTCTCCACTAAGGGTTAAGCTTTTTAGAAAAATGTACAAGTAAAGGTAGAGCAGGAGTGCATGGGTTTACTTTCTCGCGTTTTATTAAGCAGGGAAGTTAGTGGTTGTGTTTATTTTGTTTATATGCATTTTTAAAAAAAAATCTTTGTTTCAAAATGGAAAGCCACTAAATCTGTAAGATGCTAGGAAATGCTGCTCTTCTGTGTGTTTAAAAAGAAATTCAAGCTAGTGGCATAGTGCTGGGTGTACAGTAGAAATCAAAATACATCTGCTTTTTTCAAGGAGCCTTTTTCTGCCTGTTTCTACCCATAATTCTTTCTGAAATATGCATGCCTGGCAAGCCTCAAAATGGATTGTGTTTAATTACATAATTTCTGATTAAAATGCTCATTCTTTTTTTTTTTTTAGTTATGAAATGGCTATCTGTATACTTTTTTACATCCTTTTCTCTCCAGCTTTATATAACAACTAGAAAAAGACCATATATATTTCCTCAGGCTTACAGCTCAGAACACTCTAGGTTCTATATTATATTATTTAACCAGTTTTAGAGTTAGTAAATCCCTAAAAGCTTTTGTGTTTTCTAATTGAAAATTAGACAATTATTTTCTTTTCCTTAACTGTGTTGGCTGCGTTTTTCAACTTATTTTATTGGTCAATAAGAGACCTGCTAAAATAAGCAAGATCCTCAGGCTCTTAAAAAATGGAGGAACCTTCACTGACACTTTGTATCAAATAATTGCTCACTCCTTTTGTAATAAATAATAAATACTGAAGTTGGACTTTCACTGTTGAAATAACTGATGCATAAAGGAAAAGATGTGCTTTATCAAGCCATTAATTTTTAAAGCAAACAAATAAACTCTTTTTTTACCTCTAGAAGAAAAAGTATTTTTAAGTTATTTTTCCGTAGATTACAAGCAAAATAAATATGTAGAAAATTTCACAGCATCTTTTTTACTTGTGGATGAAGACCAGTGCCAAAACAGAGAAATGCTAATTTTAAATATTTAAAATAAGAAGACAGAAAATAATATTTTGTAGTTAGCCCTTAAAAATGAAGTAGAACATGCATAAACAGACTGATGGAGACTCTGTTTTGTAGGTAACCAGGAAAATATTAGGAATAAAGACCTAAATTTTTGTTAACCATAGGTTTTCTGTAATTTATTTTGTATCATAGATCCATTTTCAATGTCCTGTCAAGAAATACAGTTAATTGTCTTAAAACCTCCTGTACTTTTTTGATTAAGAGATATTAATGGTTAACCTTCATTAAACACTAGAAAAGACACACCCACTTTTGACATAGGATGAGGGATTTCAGTTCTGTGCGTTAAAATAAGTACTCTGGCTTTAGATCCTAGGAGTAAAATCAATGCATGTCAAAGATTATAATATAGATATGCTGTCATTTGTAATGTTTCTTTATTTTTTACTTCTTTAAAATTCAGGAATTTCATGGTAACTTTACTTGGGAAACGTCTTAAATATTTTAAAATTGTAATGTGTGCATGTACAGATCATGCCATTACTCAACCATCTAGGGTCTTTGAGGAAAGAAAGGTGCTTGCTTTCTTAATCCTTAAATTTTAAGGTTTGACTGGTAGGGTAGAATTGCCTCTTAGAAATTGAGAAATGATTTTTCAGCGGAGATTTTTAAAAATAAATTGCCCACGTAGCTACATTACTTCCTGGTTCTTTTTCAGCCATAAGCTGAGAGGCTGTGGCTGGCGCATTGTGCTGTGTGTGCTTACGGATGAGATGCACATGCTGGGCATCAGCTGCTGTGGAATGCTCCTGGGATTATGGGCTGGCCATCAGGGAAAGTATAAAAGGCTTTGTTGCCTTTATCAGGTTAGGCGGCCACAGTGTTAGTCCTTTCTGTGGCTGTCATTCTTACGTTGTTTTTCATAAATTTGTGAGAGAGTACCTTAATAATTTTTACAGAAATAGGATTTATCAGATTACTATCATTTGGACATGTAACGTGCACATTCATAGCTGAATCTTTTACCCATGTCTCTGGGTGTTTTAAAATATTGCCAAGACTTAGTGGCTAGAATTTAGTGAAAACAAAATTTCTGCCAAAAGAAATTCTTAACTTTTCCCTGTTGATTTTTGGCTGCAAGGAGAAGTTGGAGCTTCATTATCTCTCATAGAACAGAAATGTTAGAAACCGGTTAGAGGCTTTGAAACAACTGTCTTTCACATTTTTTCTATGTCACTGACGTTTAAGTTGTACACCTACCCATTGTGAACTGTTTTGGGGAGAGCTTTGGAAGAAGTGGCGCTCTGCAGGCAAAGGGAGCCACCATGCCAGCACTGAGCCCCTGCACCGACGTTGCTCAGTCGGGTGCCGGGGTTGTGAACTCCCTGGCATACACCAGGTATTATGTACGCTGTGTAGCCTGGGCAGCTTGGATTTGTTTTGCAATAAATATGAACAAAAAGTTGGGTTTCAACACTGCCCAGCTGTAGAAACTTAAGAGCAGACCTGAATGGCAACTAGTGAATCTTAATGACTCCAAACATTAATTGCATTTTAAATAACTGACCTGAAGTAAGTCATTTCTTTTGTAACAGAAAGGTTTCCTAGGCCACAGAGACAATCTGTACAGTAAAGCATATTCAGTGAAAATTAAATGCATCTTAATCAAGCCTGATAACTCTGTGGGTCATGCCTGTGCACGGAGGTTGGCACACAGCTGATGTGACTTTGGTTATGCTGAGTAGGTAGAACAAATGGGTCGTCATGGTGTGGATAGAGGATAGCCAGCTTTGGCTCTTTATGAGGGCGTGCAAGTTCAACCACAAGCACCTCACAGCTTCAGGTGAGAGCTGGCCCAGGTTCTTTTTCCAGGTTAGAGCATGAGTAAGATGACCTCAAGTACATGACTTAGGTGTGTTCAGAGCTCTGAACTGTGGTGGGCAGAGGTGTTCTCTTGCAGTTTCTGCATCTCCTCATTGACTCTGATGGGTTGGCAGACTCTGTGTTACGTAACGTGATGTGAATTTTGTGATTTACACTCTTTGAGATCAGGGAAACAAAATGGTTTAGCTGAAGACTTCTGTGGAAGATAAGGTGATGGTAGTGTAAAGGCTCAGAACTATGGGAGAGGAGAGAGATAAGATGAGCACCCCATTGTACCATGGGGCACTTTTTTTCTGGAGAAAACAGCCCAGGTCAGAGGAAGGTGTTTGGTTACATATGGCACATGTCTCCCCTCTATCTATTGTGATCCCTGATAAAGCAAATGGATCCTCATGGTCCTCACAAGCTCTTGTTTCTGGCAGCAGAGACTTGAACTGAGAGAGTGTCATGGCAGTCAGCATTGATCCTGCAACAAAACAGGTAAAAAGCTGGAAGAAGTAAGGTGGAAAAAGGCCTGGAAACAGGATCCAGGGAAGGTTGCAGCACCTGACCCTTGCTGGGGAGAGAAGCCTGGTCACCAACTAGATAGCAGGTGCTCATCCAGATTTGGAGACCGGTGTGTAAATGTAAGCATTTAGATGTTTGGTTTCAAATGTTGAACAGGTGCTGGAGAAATAAATTACTTTTCTGAAGTGTATCTGGTGCTTGAAAGCAAAGGGTGTTTCTGTGCTTCGTGTAGAGTGTAGAAATTTGAACTGTTGGGTTGACTGAGGCCAATTCCCACAGCTCTGGAAGTGCCTGTTAGGAGGAATGTAGCCAAATCGGTAATGTCTGTCCCTCTGCATTTTTATTGTTTTATCATTATCATAGGCAGTTTGTCATCATGGGTGTTTTTCTGATGCACAGAGCTGTTATGAAATAGTTATGTAATGCCCAAGGATGGATATCTGCTGACATTTGAAAACTATTCAGTGAGAAGTATGGTGGTGAAAAATGAGAGGTATGTCTTAAACACGTGTTGACTACGACAAGAAACAGATTGCAGGAAAGTTATTTCAGTCTTTCTTAAGAATAGCCTAACTTTTTAGGAAGCCACATCTTACATGTGCAGAGGATATAATGGGAAACCTGCCTAATGTATGTGTATTCATTTTCACAGAAATGAATAATTAGTGCTACCCATTGTAAGGACGCAAAATTACATAACTTGTGAGTTAGTACAAATGCAGCTTTCAATTTATTTTCCCGATGTGTTGCACCATTAAAAATTGTGTTTTCTAGCCTTACTCCACAGTTGAAAATACTTGAATTTCTTGTAAATGAAAAAACTCTTAGACGTGCATGCCAAGCTTTTACATAAACAGTGTCCGGGGCTGGTGACCCTGACTTTGTGACTCCTTCCAGCAGCCTTTGGGGCTGGGAGAGTGAGCGTGCTGCCAGACAAGGATCTGCCAACGCTGGTAGTTCTTGCGTTTTATTCCTGAAAATGTTAAATGCATTTGGTTCGTTCTTGGAGTAAAGAGACACCGGTTTGGGCAAGTGTAATGCAGTCATGCTTATATGTATGTTTGAATACAACTTCAGTCTGGTTTTACTCAAAGGAGGAAATTTTTTTTTTTTCCTCACCAATAATGAAACAGTTTCTTTAGGAGTTTTTGCAAGTAACCTGCTTGCTTATAAAGTTGTTTTAAAACATGAGGGTACTAATGATCAGATTACAGTTGGTTATGTTTGCTGTGATGTTGGTAGTACACCATCTTAAGAACGGGAAGACCTGCAGAATAGTCACTTTTTTCACTCATGGTTGTGGTAAATTAAAAAAAAAATCTGCCTTCTGATCTTTACTTCTTCAGAAGTTGTTTTTAGTATTTTAACATCAAATGTATATTTAAATATAAAATGGGATGCATTGAGTATCTGTGAAAATACCTGCTAGAGCAAGTATTACATTTAAAAAAACCCAACAAACCCAAACACTTTTTGATTGAAATTTCTTTAACTGTCTTTAACAGTATAAACCAGTACATTATAGAGCTTTTCTTAACAGGAAGTAGAAGAGAGCAGTGGTTAGAAAACACTGCGTACAGGAAGCTTGACACATGCCTAGCTCTTACTGGCTCTGGGTTGTCCGGGTTGTCCAGATATTTTCTCTTTTGCTTTTGTAAAAGTCGCCGGTGTGTCTAGATGGCAGCTCCCAAGGAGGTACCTTGTAACCAGTGCACAGCGACAGCCACCGCGCTGCAGAGACTGGAAGGGTTTGCTAATCGCCTTTTCCATAGGCATTCTAAGGGCGGTGCGCACGAACAGAGAGCGGCTCTGGAAAATGACAGCCAGCACTGCTCTGAACTAGCTGTCCTATGGGACAAATCAAGTAAGTAGGGTTTTGTTTGTTTTATAGATACTCGCTATTCAGTCTCCTAAGCAAGTGAAGAACTTGCATATTTGTGATCAAGTGTGAGCACAGATGTGTGACGTGTTCTGGGGCAATTTTACAATTCATTACCTAAAGGTATACATTTGAAGACTAGCATATTGCATCGGGTGGGGGAGGCAGGGGACTGGTTCATGGACTGGTGGCTGGCAGGAGAATTTTCCCCTCCTTCCTTCTCTTGTCTTCACACCCAGGTGACTTGCTTTGGCAAACACCTACCCTGATTTTTACTTCTAAATTAGTTCCTTTATTTTCTAATTAAATCAGCTACTTCAGCAGAAATAGAAAACTCATTAAAGATTGTAGTGTTTAAACTTTGGCATAGGCAGGCATTGCTGCACAGATTCAACTTCTCATTATAAGGTTCTTTGTCATTCATTGTTTTTATTTTAAAGGTTATATACGTCAGAATGCTCTATACAGTGATAAACAATATAAAATTGTGTTTGGTTTCAACTGTTACGTATTAATTTAATGTGGGGAAGCTGACTGTCATTAGCTCTAATTTCTTAATTAGTGAACAATTTTCAGTATCATTTGTATGGATTAAAACTTTTCATGATTGCATTTTGTGTAGTAAAAGTGAGATTTCAAAAATATCACAATCTAAGTAAATTGACATTTGATTTTCATTTTTTCTTTTAAACCATGCGTTATTTTGCAAAGCAATTATTGTCTCTGTGGTTAAATACTCATTTTAAAATGTTACAATATGGTAATTGATGATAATTTTGTTCCAGATTTCAGATTCATTGATGGATTTGAGATAGCACAATTATTTCAATTGCAAATAGGCCTTATTGGAAATGCTTAGCATCACAGTGTTACCATGAAGAAAATCAGTGTTTATACATCTCCCCGCTTGCAATTTAAAATATTACATGAGTAGGGAGTGAATCTGCTCTCAGATGATAAGCAGTAAACATGGAAACAAAAAGGTGTTAACGCATTGACCTAAAATAGATGAAATCTAGGTCTCCCAGATGAGATGGGAAAGGATCGACTGGTTTTGTTGGGAAGATAAATGATGAAAGTGCATAAATTCTGAGCTTCCACTTCTCCAAAATATTTTCAGCTTGGTAAAAATAGTTGCATACTTGTGTTTATGTAGAAGCTCTTTTTTATGTAAATAACCTATTTGAAAAAATAACACTGAGGCTTTTTTGTTTATATAACATGAAGAAAAAACTGGTATTGACCTACTGACACTTACAAATTGTGACCTGTTTGTGTACAAGTCTCTACTATTTTTTTCCCCCTCTATTTAAGGCAGGCTTCCTTGTATGACATGCTTGATGAGGAAATGGACTGTCGTGCCTCTTGACGATAAACATGGTGAAAATGGCTGTTCTGCGAATGCTATTTTAAGTCATAATTAAACACAGTGGTTGCATGCAGTTTTTCTGAGCTGAAGTTACTGAGCTGGTAGCTGAATGGTGGTTGATGTAGTTTGGTTTCAGGGTGAAATTGTGAATCTTCATCCTCAACTCTTATTCTCAATTTCTAGTTTATTTTTAAAAAAATACTGTAGGTACACACAGACTGAGTCTGTGTCTCATTTCACTGCCACTGTAGCCAGAGGAGTGATGGACAAGGTAAGGAGTGTAGTGGAGGTAGTATTTCTCTCTGCTACTCACTCCTAATTATAACTTCAGAAAAAATACAAAGAAAAGCTCTTTGTGAAAAATGAAAGAGAAACAGTTTCGTTTTCCTGATTTGCTGGTTTGGTTATATTTCTTTTTACCTGTTTTTCGGTGAGGGTCACCGAATTCAGGTGGCAGATTAATTCCACAGAAAGTTTAGTGAGTAAGTAGTGTTTTGGGAACATGCTGGTGTTTGTCTTGTAAGGATATTTGGACATTCTCAATTATTCTGCCCGTATCACTGCAGTACAATGTTGGTGTAAATTTTTAGGTGAAGCTATCTAGCCCGCAGTGAATTACTCTTGAAGTTTGAGGCAAAAGTGATGATACTAATTCCTGGAAAAAATTGGAAGGTAACTTCTCAGAATTTCTCTTGTTTTAGGTTTGGAGTAGAATTAGTTTGAAAAGAAAGTTAGTATATTTGTGTCTTCTGCTGCAATGAAATGCTGTGACGTCTCTGTTTCTATGCCCTATTACAAGCAGTTACTTCTGAAGCTTGTGGGTTTGCTGAAGGGGAAGGAGCTGCTGCTTGTTGGCTGGACTTTTTGTTTCTGTTGTCAGCCGTCTGTAATGTGGGTCTGAGGAATTTGCCACATGGTCTCTGGCCATAGGGTTCTTTCAGCGGTTGATTTTGACATTTAACATCTTTGCTTTTTAATTTTGGTATGTTAGAAAAACCTTATGTTTTACATGCCTTGGATTCTTGACTGGTACGTGAGACGTTAGTGTGTTTTGTAAAACCCTCAGAATGGAGTGGGGCAGAGGTGGCTCAGGGCTCCGTGAGTTGTAAAAAGCTGACTGAGCACTCGTGCGATTGTACAGCCTGAGCCTGGGTCAGTTCTGCTGCACAGCCAAAGGATGGGGTATGATGGTAGCCCTCAGACGGATGTGATTCATTCTTGCTTTAGGCGTCTTGTCTGTGGCCACGTGCAACTACATGGAACCTACATTCTGATTTTTATTTTTTAGTGGCTTATTTGCCTTTGGAAGACTGAAATAGAAAAGGAAAGGAGAATGAGGCTGCTTGGTTTTGAATGTAGAGCAAGTAAGATCGGTGTGACTCTCTTATTCCTGAACCAATAGAAATATTTCCTAAATCTGCGAAAACAACTTGGCTAACTGGTCAGGAGAGTCACTGCTATTGCATCTTCATTGTCTCTAAATTGCAAATGGATGGGTGATGAATAGTCAAAGGAATATTATTTGGTCTCCAACTGATGCAAAATAATCTCAATGTATTTTCACATACCAAGGAACATCTTAAGAGATTTAGCTGGACAATTAATATGTGTGTGTGTGTGTTTATGTGTGTGTGTGTAAAGAAAAATACACGTGAAATATGAAATAATGTGCAGAGTACATTGTGTGAATTGATTAAACCTTTAGAATAACTACTAGTTGGGTACAAGTCAACAGATAATTCTGGTCTAAGGTTGCCATGGAAACAACCAGTGCTTGATATAATTGTGAGAACATCTTAAAACCTCCTGGTGTTTGCATGCTTTTTTCCCCCTGCCATTTTGAGTTGCTGTGGACATGAATAGGTAGCATTGGTCAGAACAGAAGTAGTTAATGAGCAAACCCAAATATCCGTGTCCTGAATATTGATTTTGGTTTACTACTGGTATCTTGTGCTTCATAGTTTTTGCCTCACAAGGAGCTCGTAAGGAAGAGCAGCTCTCTGGATTCTGTGTGCTCTCTCTTTCCGGTTAGTGTATAAGTGTGTTTAGAGATTGAAGCGCTGATTTCGTAGAGATTAACATACTTCATCAATTGTTGGATTAATATCAGAAGCAATATGTTTCTGAAAACTAGCTTTTCAGCATGAATGGTAAGTCTTTTCTTTTACCTTTGACAGTATTTTCTTGTTCCGTCTTCATAATCGGGAAAAATCTACCAGGTTTCCCTTTCTTGTCTGCATAGCTGCATCGACTACCGATCTCTTTGTTTTTGTAATCGACTCACTGTGGGTTTCTATGAAAAATTATTAAAGATGTGCAGCTTTTATTAAACATTTTGCTTTGCCTAACTGGTATTTAGTATTTGAAATTCAATTTTAAGGCTTTCTTTTAGAAATAAATCATTAAATAAGGCACAGGATCTGATCTGGGAAAAAATCACAATTGAATGATGTATATGTCAGTTCATTTAATTTTCTGTGCCACTTATAATAAATTATTTTATCTGAATTGATAGAAATAGGCCTTCTGAAATTATTGCAATCATCACCTAAAATTTCTGAACTGGCTTTTGTTGTTTTTCATCTGAACCAGCTTATTCTTCTATGATTTTTATTCTTTCTAAATGATGGGATAGCAGAATAGTTGAGGTCATTCATGGAAGTAGGGGAGGGGAGTCTAATTTGAAATGTCATGATATGATAGATCCAGTAAACTTACCGGGCAGGTATTTGCTTTCCAAAACCACTTACTGTAAGGTACTTGGATTTTGATGGAATTATGAAGTACTTTATTCTTACTTGGAATATTATTGAAAGTTGTACCTAAATATATATAAGCTCTCTACATTTTTTTTTCCTTAGAAACAGATATCCTTTGAAAATTGTATGCAAAAAGACCAAATATTAGTTTCTGAAATGATGCCTTTTTGTTTCGGGCAGATAGCCTGGAGCTCTGTAAAAATTGTCTGAAGATGTTTAGAGATTAACTGGGTTTTCTTTTCAAGCAATCTTGTATACAGGGGTTGTGTGTCTTTGTGTGTGTCTCTGCAGCTTTGCTTTATCCTGCAAATTTAAAGGACCATTTTTTGAAGGCTTTGCTTTTGTGCATGGCATGAGATAGAGTGGGAGGAGTCATCCCACTGCCTTATCTAATATCAGCTTATATATACCTATCTCATGCAAATATGTTGAGGTCGTCTTGCCTGAAATGAAAAGCCTGGCTGTACAATATAATTGCAAAATACCATATAGAGATGTCAAAACTGGTATGGATATAGGACAAGGTTCCAGAACTTTGTATATACGTTATGGAGATTTATGTTACAGCGTCATGACTGTTCAAGTAAACCCAAATGCGGGCTGTCCCTGAAAGAGGTGGCCCAGCCTCCCCTGTGTGCTCCCTACAGCCCCGCGGGGATGCTGGCAGGTGGGAGCCCGGGGGGAGTTGCTGGGGACCTGGTGTGGCCTTCCGGGACCTCAGCCAGCTTGTGCTTGTGCCACTTGGACACAGTGGCATCCCGACCTCCCCACAGACACCAGCCCCTGCTTCAGCCTGTCTTGGCAAGTGAGGGTGAAACTCCAGCATCGCTGTGCTTTCCTCGGCGGCATGCACCTGCCTTCATCTGCTGGTGGAGAGAGAGGTCTCTCCTTGGGTCGAAGAGTCTCTGCTTGTCACCAGGCCGGGCTTCCCATCACCCTTTTCTGTTTCTCTTACAGTGAGTTTGTAGCTTCTGCAGGAATTAAGGTTTGTGGAAATCAGCTCTATGAATTTTGAATTTTGCTGCTTGGGTGGGGTTTTTTTCTTTTCTTTTTGTATTCTCTAATGCTTGAGTCATTCAAGAAAATAAATTTCTTACAAGCTAGGTGAAAAAGAGGTTGCAGGTATTTGGTTTTGTCGGTGGCTTCTGGGGGGTGGGTGTGTTTTCTCTGCTTTCTCCCCTGAGCTTTTTTCTGCAGTTTGCGTCTGTAGATTTCATTATCTTGACATCCAGGCTCCCAGTTCCATTAAAAATTTATAAAAATATCTGCAGCTTCTACCAAGTGTCAGTTCCCAATCAAATAGATCTGTAAATGAGTAGTCTAATTTTTCCAAGGGAAAGGTGACTATATTGTGCTTTAACAAGTGAGGATTAGATTAAGTCTTCGCTGTAAACATTTTCCCATTTAAACTACTTCTGCTTTTCAGTGCACTTTTCTGGTTGTCTTCACTGCAGCAGTGTTACCACACACACTGCCACTGGATAAAATCAGATGCTGTTCTTGTGAAAGATTGTCAAGATGCAAGTGAAACCTTGATTGAAAAGTGATTTCACACACACACACCCAATTGCAAGTACAATTAGCTTACTCTGGCCCCCCCCCCCGCCCCCCGCGAAGGGAAGGGCTTGAAAGTAGAAAATCTGGTTTTCTATTTATTTGGGTTGGGGTGGGTTGGGGTGGGTTTTTTTAACAGCAGAACATTCTTGAACAGATAAAACTGGAAGGCCAAGCAGCTTTTATGGCCCCAGCTCCCAGTTCTGAAAGGTGCTTCTCTGCTAGATCTTCTGTTCCACTAGGAACAGGCTTAATGCTCCCAAGTGTTACCGAGTACATGGCAGGGCTAGTGCTTTCAAATACTGCAAATAGAAGTGACTGCGGGAACAGACATTCCCCCTCACAAAATAATAGTTATCAAATGTGTGTGGAAATGGATGAAGCAGTGTGAGGAAGAGTATGAGTAATGCTGATAGACTGCTGAGTTCTTGTCCGGCTTTGTGTACACTGGAGAATGGAAATGTTTCAGGAGTGAGGATGTAAGGACGTGGTGTAAATATCTTAGTTATGTTTATTAGAAACATCTTCTAGGGGCAAGGGACAACGGGTAGAAACTAATTATTCCCTCTGATGAAAGACTATAGAAAATGGAAGGATGCCACGGAATTTCCAGGTGCCAGAACTATACGTCTTCCTACATGCATCTTCTGGGACTAATGGTTTCTCCTTTCTCCTGTGACTGCAAACTAGGGTAATTTCACAAGTGTTGACCTGGGTTTATATTTTGTTATGATTCTTGTAGGAAATATTTGAAAAAAGGCAACACAAGAGTTGCTGAGTTGATGTAGTTCTCAAAATGCGTCCATCCAGTTACCAGTCCCTCAGGGGGCTTGGTTAGGGGTATCAGAACAGAATTACTGTAACAGAACCAAAGTTTCATACAAAGGAAAGAGTATTTGATATGTTGTAATCTTGCATCTCTTCAACGTCACTTACTGTAGTCCTTGTTGTTACATTTCTTCTTTCCTTGGTTTTTAGTTTACATTTCCAACTGTTTATGGAATTATGTTTGTTGCCTGTTCCTCTGAGAGTTGCTGCTGGTACTGATGTTGCTGGCCAAAGTTTGCAACAGGAGTTTCCCAGCTTTAATTATTGAGGTTTTTATGGGCAGTTTTGTAACTTGAATAATGGTTTTAGCATTTTCCTCTGTTCATTGTAGTTGCTGATGGATACTCCAGCCCATTAAGAATTGATGTGGTTTAGGGCTTTTTAATATTTTTTTTTCAGTATTTGCAACTCAGTTCTGTGCAAGTTTTATGCCTGCCTTTTCTCCCAATAAGCACTGACTTCAACCAGTTTCTGTCTGAAGTCCCATTCTTTATCAGGATGGATAGTAAACACTCTTACCTACTTTTTGTCTGCCCAAATCCTTGAGGCAAACAAAACCTTGTTGTTCACTTGGCGCGTTGCATTGTGAAATTGTTTGTTTACATAAGACTTCCTTATTCAGGAAGTCAGTCTCTCTGCTATTTAAGGTTATAAATGAACTCCTCTTGCTTGGCTGGTTACTGCAGGCACCCCTTTCCTGTAAATATTGAAAGTGTGCTCTGTGGGAGATATGTCAGCACAGCGATGTGTCAGAGCCTCCAGTCTTGCTGAGAGATGAAAAGTTATCTTGCCGGCTTCCCCGGACAGCTGTGAAGATGTGTCTCGCTGAGCCCAGCCCCTGTCTGTGAGAACTGGTGTAGTTTTGTTAATGTGAGGGCTAGGACAAAGTAGCTTTGTGGGAAGCAGACTGAGGCATGCGTGCAGTTAAACAGATTGGTATTATCTACTGGGGTTTTTTGGTGCCTTACATAAGAACACAAGAGTTGCTTTTTTGAAGTGGCTTGTAGAATGCATCTTGGATTACTTCTAAAGAGAAGGGTGTTTGTGCATGAGTGTACCTACTGTTATGAGAGGCTCTGTTTGCTTGCAGGGAATTAATTCATTAGTCCGTGTGATCCACTACCTGCAGGTTTTGCTTACTATTTTGAATATGCAGACCGTAAAACATACTCTCAGAGCTGCCCAGTAATGTGTTACCCTCTTTAGTCACTGAACTTTTACCAAGAGGGAAGGTGAGGCAGTGACACAGAGAGGAACACTGACGCTAGCCAGTCAGTCAGCATCAGACAGTGCAGAGGGGTGGATACCTTAACCAGAGAATTTGCAGCAGATGCTGTAAGCATTTTCCTTGGTATGTGGTTTTGACTGTAAGAGGGCAATCTGATTATTTTCTGTGTATTTAACTACTAGAATTTGCTAACAACCTTTAATCAAGACTGTGATACATTTGTGATATATTTTATAGTAGTGCTCTAGAAAATTTAGTTCTTAGACCTCATTCTTAAAATGTAACCTTTTTTCTTTTATTTTTCCCTACGTGGTAACCATGGAAATATATGCACTGCAGAAACAGAAGCATTTGAATTCTCAATATTTTTTGCAGTTTTCAATTTTCTTTGTAAAGTAGTACCTGTTGTGTTTCACACAGAAAGGTGCTTTTTTACGCTCTAAGTCCTGAGGTGGTTGCAACTTTTTAGATTACTTGCTGGATGAAGTTCAGCTACAACTATAGTGGGTGATGCTGCACGGATGAAGCTTAATTCCTAATTGCTCACAAAGCACATCAGTGTATGATAATTGAGGATTTTACATGTTAACACTACTTCATATAACCTTTTATGTGTGAACTAATTTTATATGTAGGGAGCATTAAGTGCTGCATTTGAAAGTAATTGTATTAAACTTGTAAGTATTAATTTAAAACTTTAATAGAGTTAATCTAATAGAATAATTGAAGATTAATAACTTAAAATTAGAATTACTGCTCAGAAACCTTTTCAGTAGTCCAATATGTGCTTCCATGGTCACGTTACACTAGCCCAAAACAGTATTCCTTCGGAAAAGGAACGGTCCCGTCTACCTCATATCTTTGCCCATTTCCACCCCACTCATCCCCTCCTTCACCCCAGAAGGAGAATCCATGCAATGAAAAGAACAGGGAGCTGCTTTGGATTAAAATTAGTTTCCCTCATCCTCCCCTGCCTTCTGTCCATTACTTTCTAATCTGGCCTAATTCCCTGACCTGGCCTGGCAGTCAGCCACAAGGATGCTCGTGCTCTTTCAAGGAAGGTCAGGATAGAGAGACAGGAATGAGGGGGGCTGTGAAAGGACAGGCAGGGGGGGTTGTATTTATACCAGCCCATACTGAGCGCTGAACTGCAGCCGAATAAACCAAACTGCTGGTTCTTGGACTTCTGAGCCTCAAAGCATGGGGATTGTTGCAGAAGAGGAAGCAGACTTACAGATATGTCGTCTCTCTGTCTGGAATAATTCACTTGAATGAGCACTTCAAGGGCCGGAAGAAGGTATGAGAGAGATTCCTTCCCTTCTTCCAAAGCTTAGCTTTAAGATAGTCTAGAGCTAACTGGAGGCCAGTTCTACTTGGTCGTTTCAGAGACCTCTAATCAATCAGCAAAAGGTTGCTAATAAAGCTTTAATTTGACAGGAAAACTTGAGCAAGAGAGAGGTGCCACCCTGAAAGACCAAAAGACCCAAAGGGATGGAACAGCTCTCACCCATCAAGAATCTGTGAGAGACTTTAGGTCATGTCCCATGCTTGGATGTTAAAATGGGGTATTTTGTTTGTCTGCGTCAAGGAAGTCTTGCATATAATCAGTAATTGGGATTTGAATAACAAATCCCAACGTGGTTGGTAGGGTTTGGTTGTTTGGGGTTTTTTGTCAGAGAAGAGAGTCTTTTGGTGTAACTGGGAAACGTAGCATTTAGACTTGTCTTGGGAGGTTGTTGGGGGTTTTCTGGTGGAAAATGGTTGAATCGGGACATATGCACGTACAACTCTCATGACCAGAGCTAGTCCAGGACTCATTGTGTTTGTGACTGAATACATTTACTGATTTACATTATACATTTGTGGTTGGTCTTTTTTTTTCTAAACAAGATTTCAGGGATTTGTGTTTGAAGTTACCTGGTGTTAGGTGGTCCTGTCTCCTTGGAGTGGTCTTTCTTTGTTGTACTTTTGGCATTAGCAGGGTTCACTGCCTCTGGACCAGTATGTTATGGTTTAAGAAAAAGAATAAGGAGGAAAGGCTGAATTAGAAAATAAAATTTATTTTATTATCTCTAACAAAAATAGAAGAAGGAAGAATAGCGTCAGCCTGACTGTGGCAGTTGTGTGCACTAGAATATCTGCTGCTCAAAGTTCAACAAAGATAGGTATTATCTCTGATAGCTGAAAACCCAGCTCCTGTTTTGGTTCGTCTAAATCTGTCACATCTCTTATGCAGGCTGTTGCTGTCTAGTCAGCCAAGTAGAGGGGTGAGAAGTAAGACTTAATTTAATTAACAACTTAAAGTTATAGCCTGAACCACTGAAAATTGAGAAGGAAAAACTGTTGCAGATTTGCTTTTGTAAGACTGACAAAACACTGTCTAGCTTAAGACTTCAAAATTGTGGACAGGGTTAAAATACAATTTTTGTCTGCATACCAAATTTTGAGTTGTAATATATGAGAACAATTTGTATTTTACAATTGCTGCACATTGTAAAATTAACTCCTGAATGCACTCCCCCCAAAATCCGATCCTAGTGCTCTCTTTCAGACTTTAGGCACTGCAGCTGTAATCACTTCTAATTTGCTGTTTCTCCTGATGCTCTCCCTTTTCCTCCATGGCTTTTACATGCCCTTCTCTTCTCCACTTCTTACCAGTACTTCCAAGTATTCCACCAAAGCATTTATAGCAGCAGTTAGATTAACAGCACTTCCATTTTAATAGCCAACTTGTATGCAGTTGTTAATTAAGTGATCCTTCATTTACTAAGAACTTTCAGGTTTTGTTTTCTAGCATATGAACTCCTTCAGAACTGCTCCCTATGGTTTGGTTTTGGGCTTTTTTTAACTGAAGCTTCTTATCCATTGTAGCTGGATAGGTGCTGGGTAAGTTTCTTTGCTCTGCATCACCAGTTTGTAACAGAATTAACATGTAAACAGAAATATAGGATCAAAACCTTGCTCTCAAAGTAAAAAATGGGATAAATGAGATATTAAATTGATAAGGAGTTTATTAATTTAGCCTTTGTGACTTTGCGTCTCTTAGAGCAGAAGCAAGACAAATCCTTGCCAGTCAGTTTTTCACAAGAGAGCCAGTACCCGTGGCTCACTGCTGTGTTTAATGCAAGACTGCTTTGCCCTCCACCAGGCTTTTATCGCGAAGGACTTTTCCCCTACTGCTTTCCTGTTGAGAGAAACAAAGCATTTTGCTCCTGATGACAGTCTGTGTCAGAGATACCATTTTAGTTTGTGTTTTGCAGTTTCCAGCTATTAAAATGTTAACTGGTGCTCATGCTCACCCTACTTCTTTTCAGTGTACTGAGTTGTGTTTATTTTCAAAGACTTTCTGGGGCAGAAATGCCTTGCTGTAAGCCTTGTGATATTTTTCCTGCTAATTGAAAGAGAAATTTAAGACAAGAGGTTTATGGTTTAAGAGTGGGACTTAGAACTTGGATCGCACACTTTTCAACTCACTTCTGGAATCTGTGAATCCAGTGGATATGGCACCAGAGGCATCTGTAGACATCTTGATGTTTAAGGCTATAAATATGGTTTTATAAAAAATATACACATACATTTACCAAAATCTCTTCATACATATTTATTTTTCCATTAAATGAAATTTGGAGATTTAATTAAATAGCCTATTTAATTCTATTCTCTGGTTCTCTGATTCCAGACTTGAAGTGATTATATTACAGTTTTGGAACAGAAATTGAATTGTATTTTGATAAAGGGCATTTTAAATACCAAGCAGAGATTGGCATTTAGCACAGCAGATGGGGGTTTGTAGTGATGCCCAATGTTTAGTCTTAATCAGTTTAGTTCTTGCTTTTTTGCCATGAATCCTATCCAAATACTTTCTTTTCCCCTACCCCCCAAATAAAATTCCTGGCTTGCTGGTTCTTGTGGGAGATGTGCTTGAGAATAACAAATACCGTGCACGTGGGAGGTGGGAGAAAGGCAAAGTAATTCATGGTACCTCTTGAGGACTGCTCCATCTGTGACCCTTTTCCCTCTGCTGTCATTGCACCTCTACAATTGAGAGGTCCTAATCATTTTTGGGTTTTTTTCTGAAGATGTCCTCTGATTCACTTGCTCTTAAACTGTGGTTTAGGCCAGAGTACGATTTATGGCACTTACAGACCATTTGTCAACAATTTTTTTTAAGCTTGCTAAATTGGGTATGAAAAGCTTATTGCTGAAACAGACAGAAATACACCTTGTGTGAATATATTGTTAGATAACATCTGCTGCTGGTGGTTGTGGGGGGATTCAGGGGTTTATTGGGTTTGTGTGTGGTAGGGTTTTTTCATTTGTTTGGGTTTTTCTGTTTTGTGGGGTTTTTTTAATACCTCCTTTTATGCCAGTATTACATAGGAACCTCTGCATCTTGAGTTCCCCTTCCCATAGAAATCTCTTCCAGCAGGCTTTCCTGCTTATCACCACACTGCCTTGGTTCTGAGTAGAGCTCTGCAAGCCCAGTCTCCTGCCACCACTGATACAGAAGGGAACAGTTTATCTCTTGTCCAGCTCTGTGAGCACCTGTAGCGCTGCTTCTGACCAGGGTTTGGACTGAAGCAGGTGGACTCCTCAGCCAGTACCCTGTTTCTAACTGCCTTCCTTTGAACCTCCCCAGATTTCCTATGATATGCTTTGGGTCTTTGCATTGCATACAACTTGCTGCTTCTGCCAACGATTGCTTTTGCTGGTCACAAAGAGCTAAGTTTGTGCTATGTGCTTACCTGCTCTCTGGACTACTTGTGCATCGTCTCCCATGCCAGCTCCCTGACGCTTCCAGGTGTTTTGACCACTGCTGTGGCCCCCATTGTGCCGCTGCTGTTACCCTTGCTTTGCTCTCTCCTTCCAAGATCTTTCTTTCTTGAGCAACAGCTTTTCCTCCTTTTTTCAGCTTTCTTTGCTCCAGCTTCTGCTGTACCAGTGAAACCAGTCTGAATAGGGGCTTTTTGCTGGTCTTGACATATACGCCTTGCATCCTCATCTTCATTTTGCTCAGCCACGTGTCAGTGATCCTTGCTCTTCAGTGCTTACAGCAACCTGGGTATCGACATCTCCTTCCTGGGTTGTTTTTTGTTGGGTTTTTTTTTTTTGCAGTCTTACAAAACAAAGCCCTACTTGTATGGCAACCGTATAGGGTTCCTGTATGCATTCCAGCTTGCATACAGCAACTTCAGCCTCGACTTCTCAAGGGGGTTTGTTGCTGTTGTTTGGTAACGGGACTGAAATTTGGTTGTTAATTTTTTTCTGAGACTGCTTGCCATTTCTGTGCAATCCACCACATGCCATGCAATTCACACCTGCTGTCTTTTGGAACAAAGTGCTAAGTAGTGGGAAGATCACCCGATTACAGGTTTTATTGTGATCCAGCATGCTGCTATGAAGATAGATACACTTTTGTTAGCAACAGTTCCTTGGATGTGTGTGTCTTGGAATAGATTAATTATTAAAGATGCCAACCTGATCTCCTGAAGTTTTGTAAGCTGTGCTTATTTCTGTGATGCATCATCTTTTTTCATACTGAATTTAGCTGCCTTTGGTTTTTTTATTCCTCTTTTCTTTGCTCAAACATTCTGTGATTTAGCATGAGTCACTCTGTCTGTGTGGGAAAAGGCTGAATTATTACAGGGTCTGTTCTTGAGTGGGGAGGGGAAAGGGTGGAATGTATTTGTGTTTTCTATGTGTTTGTTGTGGAAATGCATAAATCTTTTATTTTTCTTCTCTTTCTTTCCTCTCTTCATCATCTCATCTGTGTGGGTGAATGTTCCTGCAACCCCTTGGGGAACCTATAGAGACTTTTGGTATGCTCATTCCTTCATTAGTGCCCAAAGTCATAGATGATAGGAACAGTTCAAAGACTAGAAAAGCAAACAAGAGTCATGTTGTAACAATGTACAGTGGCTAAAAATGTGCACTTGAGGAAAATGTCTAGGGCATCATCTAATCAAGCTATTTTATTGCCTCATCACAATAACACCAGTGGCCACTACTCTCCAGTTGGCGTACATTTTGATTCTGCATGTGAAAAGTAAAAATGAAATGTGTTCTCCTGTAGCAGGAACTAGTGCTCTGTGATGGAGAGAGAATTTTCTGAAATGCCTACCCTGTTTCAAATTCCAAGACCTGTTCTCAGGAATGACTGAATGGAATGCACTAAGGGTGCCTATGTTCTGTTTGAAATCACCTCCTGGATTGTGTTGTGGTGTAGGAGCCCAGGTGATCTCTGAAAATGAAAATCGGGTACAATTTGACCCACTTTCTCATTAGGAAGTAAATGTAATTCTAATAAAACATACCACAGAATATGAAATCACTTTTAAAAAAGCAATTTGAAGATAAATGAGTGCCATTAGGTAGCTTTATTCTGGAAATAGGTGCTCAATGCTGCTCTCCAATAGATGAGAGCAGAAGTGAAGTAGAATATGGTAGTACTTTGTTGAAGGAGAGCTTGTGGCTTATTGATATTCTAACAGTGAGAGATTTTTCTCCTGTTTCCACAATTTGAATATTTCCAGATAGATCACAATTGTTTCATAAACTTTTTTTAATTCCATAAGTAGAACAAAGATGACTACATGTAAATAACATTTGTATAAATATTGGATAACTGTGTATCAGTGCAAAATATGTGGAAATGTAAAATATTTATATGAACAATGGAGATAGCATGAGGGGTATTTAAGACATACTGTAATAACATGTAAAAAAGTCAGATGGATTATTTAATGTTTTAGTTGTATTATATAGTGCTATATAGTGTTAATGTTAACATTCATTTCTAAACTATAGTCACTTAAGTTTGATAGCTCAGGTTTTTGGTGATCTTAATGATCATCTTGGGCTTTTTCTTGTTATTAAGAGAAAATAATGTTCAAGCTACTTTGGTGTTTAAAAAACTTTATTTTACTTTTAGACATCACTTTATCAAGTCATCTCTGTTCTCCTAATGGAAGACACATTATCAGGCATGAATTTGGACACTGTTCACTTCCTTTTTTGTGTTGAAAAATTATTCCATGCCACAGGAAATCCTGTCCTTTTCTCAAATTAGGATCATTAAAAACCATTACATGAGCAACCCCCATAATTTAAAAACAATGGAAATATTTCTCCCACATGGGACAGATATGTCAAACATTTTACTGATTACCCACTAAAATATTTTTAACTCACTGAATTTTAATGCCAACTAAAAATAGTTCCTTTGATATAAACTATATTTTTTTACTCTACTTAACTGTAAGTTTAGGGTAATAAATATGTTCCTCCTCTCTGTTATTTCTTGCTTGTCTTAAAATAAAATTACTGGGTGGATATCATGCTTTGAACACTTTTCTAACCATGAGGTTTGCCAAAACTTTTGACAATTTTTCTCGGATTTTCATTATATTGATGCTGCTCCATCAGCAATGGAGGGAGCCATAAACCTCCCTTGAGTATTTTGCAACAGTTGAGTCCTATAGTGCATGTGAGAGGGGGAAGAAAGGCAAAACAAAATTATTTCACAGCCAGTCTTCTACAGGGCTGCTGTTGTTTTTACTGCTGCTGTAACAGTACTGGTAATAGAAGAGCAATAATTTTTGAAAAATTGTGTAGACACAAGTATTCTCTGAAAAATACAAAGAAGTTCTGATTCATCAGATGATTGTTTACATCCCCTTATAAACCTGGTTTTTTTATGACCATCAGAAGGTAAAATACGATTGCTAAAACATGTATTTCCAGATACTGGCCAGAATAATCTTGGCACATTGCTGAGTATTTTTAGAAATTGCTTGTGGCAGAACACCACAGTACAAAAAATCCACTATTATTAACATTACATTATGTGAAGTGATTCAGAGAACACAAAAACAGTATGATATTTTCTTCTTGATTCTGTGACTCTTTCAGAACCACAGCAACCTGAAACGGTTCGCGTTCTTGGCTGTGCGTTAAGTAATCCGCATTGATCTGCCTGATAATTGATATTCTAAAAAGCAGAACAGCTTAAAGAGGATCTGAACAAAATATGTTGGTGCACATTTTAAACAGTCATCCAGAATTTTGCTATTATACATTCCTCCAATATCAATGGAAAATCAGTATTAAATTATATTAACTATGTATTCTCTGACTGTGGGCATGCCTTATGTGCAGTGTCGCTGTAGCCCTGTGCTTTGTTTTTGCTTGCAGTAATGCTGTCCATTTGGTACTTGAGCTTGCAAACAGCCTTTAAGTAAAGGTGATAACGGGGAAAAAGCAATGAGATTGACAATTACACTCAAGCAGTTGAAAGACAGTGTTACTTTTATTTAACAAAAATAGATTAAAAAGTCCATCTTTGTAAAGCAGCTATTTATAAATGTCAGGTGTTTATGTTTTTTTCCCAGTTGAATTGCCTCTTGCATCACCTTAAAGCCTGCTTGCATGTACAGTATTGTGAGTAATTAAAGCTGATGTAGTTTAAATAATTTGTGTAGAATGATGTAGTTACTCCAGAAAGCTTAGAGATCACCTGGAGGTCTTGTAGATGTTCTAGAGGCATTGGTGCTTGCTTTCATGCGTGGTGGAAATAGCATATTGCAAGTTGAAGAGAGAAGTTGATAATGAAGTTTACATACTCTGTTAACAGAGCATCTGCATTACATCCATGATGAATTACATTAATTAAAATGTACTCTTTTTTTGTGTGTTTTCAGTGAAAGAGTTCCTAGCCAAAGCCAAAGAAGACTTTTTAAGAAAATGGGAAAGCCCCCCTCAGGTATCAGTCACATTTCGATATTTTTCCCTGTTGCATATTTTAGATAATATTGTCAGTGTGTTACCAATCTGTAATGAGCACTGCAGAAAAACAGAAATAAGTTTAATGCAATTTGTAAAGGAGTTTCAATTTTTAATGTCAGTTTTGTCATTGAAGCCTCTTGGGTCTTCTCCAGACCTGGGCTG
>VZTU01011767.1:7257-31056 GCA_013400835.1 Zapornia atra | reverse complement strand
TGTGTCAAAGGCCTTGCACTAGTCCAGGTAGATGACATCAGTTGCCTTCCCTTTATCTACCAATGCGGTCACTCCATCATAGAAGGTCACCAGATTGGTAAGGCATGACTTTCCCTTGGTGAAGCTGAGCTGGCTCACTCACTCATTCCTCATGTGCTCCAACATGTCATCCAGGAGGATCTGTTCCATGATCTTCCCAGGCACAGAGGTGAGGCTCACCGGCCTGTAATGCCCTGGGTCTTCCTTGCTCTTTTTCTTATAAATGGGAGTGACATGACCTTTTTTCCAGTTCCCAGGGACCTCTCCTGACAGCCACGACTTTTCAAATATGATGGAGAGCGGCTCAGCAACCACATCAGCCAGCTCCTTCAGGACCCTGG
Organism: Zapornia atra; assembly: GCA_013400835.1. Classification (NCBI taxonomy): domain Eukaryota; kingdom Metazoa; phylum Chordata; class Aves; order Gruiformes; family Rallidae; genus Zapornia; species Zapornia atra. Next base: position 30,676 of record VZTU01011767.1, on the reverse strand, counting down.
GATGCATGTCATCCGGCCCCATAGACTTGTAGACATTCAGTCTCATGAGGCGGTCTCAGACTTGCTCTGCCCTTAGAGTGGGGGGGGAATTACTCCCCCAGTTCCCACCTAGAGGGATGCAAAGTTCTGGGACTTAAGAATTATGAGAATCCTGGCTGCCAGAGAAGACCGATAGATAGAGGGCAAATATGAATTGGGCTCTTGTCTTAAATTCTCCAGCTTCTTGGTAAGCTGCTGGAAAGGGCTATGAGGAAGTTGCAGTAGTTGCAGTGAGGAACTAAAATGACACCATAAAAAGAAAATGCACACATCTGTTCTATAGTATGGAATCATGCTGTAGTCTGGCTGATGTGTGCTACAATGCATGTAGTTCAGGCATGCAAATTTTTTTAGGAATAAATAAAGTCTAAAATATATATGTAGCTGAAGAAGTTTGTCCATTCAGGGGAGAAAACAGAGAAAACAGAGCTCTAGTTCTTGATTTAGGTTGTAGTCAGATTTAGCTGCTTGTTATATGTGCAAGTCTTAATTTTTCCTTACTATTTGGCCACATGTTCATCTTCTTTTTTTTCCTTTTTTTTTTCTTTTTTTTCTTTTTTTAATGCTTGGTGAGTGTAGACAGTTTGTTCTCTTTCCTGATTACCAAAATGGAGGAAAATTCATAGAAAGAATAATGTATTTGTCATGTCCTCAATGTATCAAGGAAATAATTCTCCCCGAACATAGAAATTTACATTCCACCTTTCAGTTTGGGGTTGGACCCGATGATCTCTTGAGGTCCCTTCCAACCCCTACGATTCTGTGATTCTGTGAAAATATCTGGAAATCCTGCTCTGCTGGCAAGTTAGGAAGGGTAAGCATAGATCTCAAAAGTTTTCCAGTAGGGAGTTTTGCTAAAATTCATTGCCTCATTTGTGACACCTACCTCAGATTCCTGAACAAGGGACTTAGTGAGGGAGACAAAAAGCACAGCCAAAGTGATTCTATTTGAACCAATTGTAGGCATCAAATCTTTTTTCTCCCATCCCAAGATCCCAATCAGTCCAAGTGTTTGTCTACGTTGGAAGTATAGAGATTGTCACACAAGCACATTCACACACTTAAACATATTAAATGTGTTACTAGATAAAATTACCAGCCAACAGAGACCAGAGCTATAAAAAAGATCCAGACTCAGAAGCAACCTGGGAATTCATGGGCCTCCCCTCCACAGCTTGAGCAGAGAGACCAGATGTTTTCAGCCTCTGATGTGAGCCAGGGGAAGCTCGGTAGCCCACCCCTTTCGGCGAGGGTGAGGTCTCTGCGACAGGGCCCTGAGAGTTAAAAAAAGAAGGAAGAAAATGGAATAATAGGCTGGGAGTGCAGGAATGAGTGTGAGAAGCTGATGCAGGCACAAGCAGGACAGTGTTTTTGGAAGTCTTTTTGTGTGAGCCACTCATCTGAGCCTGATAATGAATAAATAACCCATGACTTTTCTTTTTAAAGGGTTACTAGCCAAAACTGAGTACCTAAAAACTGTTTAAAATTTAAACTTTAACAAGCATTTTAAAAATGTATCTTTATGATACTAAAGCTAATATACACATTTTTTAACGAAAAAAATTATAAGATGATGTTCTTTATATTTATGCTGCCAATCATGCTTTGACTCTGATCACTTATCTGGATAATTAAGCAGTATCACTGAGGAACCAGATACCAGAAATCTGATATTAATCCGTCCCTCTTAATAGTAACGCAAAGCCACTGGGGTGGAAAGCAGCCTAGTCTTCTTAATCCCCTTTTACCAACATTTCGGCATCAGCATATCTCATTTATTTTCAGAAGTGGTTCAAGACACACTATCACTGGCTTAAGTCTAATTTAGGCTTTAAATCAAAATATATTAAGAAATTCAAAAATAGTCAAGATTACCAAGATTTCTTGAGGGAATGATTTGCAACCAGCTCATGTTCCTCCGACAGGGACAGGGGACAGCTAAATGATTGGTGCATGTCTGCATTGCTTTAAGGTACAACACTTTCTTTTTAATTTAAAGGAGAAAGCAGGATTACACTGGAGACCTTGAGATCCCACTGCCATACTTACCTGGTGTATGCTAATGATCATCCGAGCAACTTCTACAGACATCAATTTACCTGCCCGTACTGAAGATTCCAAGGCTATTCTCTTCTCTGCCATGTGTGTATGTGCCAGTGTTTATATGAGCCTTGTTGTCCCCTTCAGTGCTTGTCAGAGGATTTTTTGTTTTAATTTCCAGACTGTCCTATAGCCCTCATTAGTCACTGATGCTTCCATAATCCCTTTGTACATTTTGAGGTGGCTGGACTTGGGCCCAGCACACCTTCAAACTTGACAAGCATACAGCAGTTGGATAATTGTCAAAAGGAAACCAAAACTCTTCTCCCTTCTCCTATCCTTGCATCCTCAGTGCCTCTAACTTGAACCAGACAAACACCACACACCCAGACTGAGCATTGTCCTCAAGTTCTGCGCATGAGTGCAAAAGCCCTTTCACATAGAATCACAGAATTGTTTTCTTTGGAAGGGACCCTTTAGATCCTCAAGTCCAACCATCTCCCTAACCTGCCAGCCACCACTAAGCCATGTGCCTAAGCACCATATCTAACTGTCTCTTAAATACCTCCAGGGATGGTGACTCCACCACTTCCCTGGGCAGCCCATTCCAATGCCTAACAACCCTCAGACAACATTTTGGCCTCTGCTCTTGTAGTGTGAGGTAAGTCCGGTTGTCACTACAGGGACCTCATGACATCTTCTGCAGTCTCAGGTGTCTGGAGTTGATCCTAGGTATATTTCATGTACCTAGGTTCATTGACATGTTTGAATCACGAATCATGAAGGTCAACTTTGATGGTGATATTTATTTGGCTGCACCTTGTGCCGTTTACTGTTGTATAATTGCATTCATTTCTGTTGATGTTTACCTGCACATACTGAATCTCCAACACTTTGGGCTCATAGATAAAAAAACTATGACAAAACCAATAGAAAACAATTCTAGTAATCTACTTTAGCCCCGAAGTGATGGCTTCCAGTGGTTAAGAGTCTTAAGCAGAACCTGAGCAGACACACAAGTCCATAACCTGACCTACTACTTATAAAGTTTTTAAAGAGTATATAATGTGGACAGAGGCCATGTATAGTCATAGTAGAAGTGTGAGACACTTCACCTTGTTTTCATGGCTCTGCCATCAGAGACAGACACACATTTCAGCCCAGGAACCTTCAGGAGACTGCTGTTTTCCCATGTATATTTTATTAAGTGTTAGTGCCACCGAGCACTATACAGATGGAGGAATCTATCACTTTTTAAAATAATTAGCCTGCTATTTCAGTGACAAGAAGGAATGGCAGCATGTAGGCAACAAACTGAGGTGCTGCCTTTACCTTCCTCTTCATTTTTGTATTTGTACAAAAACAGGAAAATGTTTTTACAGGATAGGCCAATAGTGCCAGAGGAATTGAATTAGAGCATCCTTAATTAATATGTCAGAATATAAGAAATGATGAAAATATGTATAATTAAATTCTTGCGCTAAAAACAGGATTATAAAGTGTGACTAAAATAGATCAGAGCAGGTTTTTTGTTGTTCCTTTATTTTTTCCCCTATATTTTTATTTTAATTAAAAATTGTGGGTTCTGATATCTTTGCACTGTATCTTGATTAGCTATTACATGCCTGGGCTAACAGATGGGTCAACCCAAAAATTACACACTATTTGTAAAGATGAAAAGAATTTTCCCAGTTCTACGAGTACAGTGTTATTTTCAGGCTAATATACAGTAGTAATAGCTTGGCACTGTGGTAACCTACATTGTCAATAACAAGAAGCTGCTTGAGACAGGTGTTTGAAAGAGCAAACATCTTACATAAATTAAATACCTATTTTCAACTATATGGCTTCAATTTTCAAAAGCAGTGAGTGATTCTGAGTATTTCAGTTTTCCAGAGCTCAAAATCAGATGTATACCGAGGGTCTGATTTTCTAATTTTCAGTGTTCATGGAAGATTCAACTTCATTAAAATGTCTCAGAGCACCTTTTCTTCCCCTGCTGCTCAAGAGTTCAATCAAACAGGTCACTTTGAATGTTAGGTCACACCTATGCAGTGAGTAACCTCACAATTTTACGTTAGACATTTTTTACTCCATTAATCTGTCCTTTTTCTCTGCATGCTGTATTTTCTTTACTTTAAGGGATTTTTTTTTTTTTAATGAAAGGTTCTTCTTGTCATTCCTTTATGGAAGAACTCAGTTGTCAAACTGTAGTGTAGAAATGCACTATAGACTCAGATCCTCAAAAGACTTCAAGATCCTGAACCCAGCCTGGATGCTAGCATTGCAAGGGGAAACATCCAGATGCTTCCAATGGCAAAAGAAAATCCATAAACTACATACAATGAAGAAGTGATTGTAGGAAATGGAGTTTTCGGTGCTTGTGCTTTTCTAGTATTCAGCTCTTCAAAGAGATAGCAGATATTCTATTGGTTAACATTTAACCCAAACTAATAGGTCCAATCTCACATACTCAAATAAATCATAATGTCTTTTCAATTAGTTTGCACTTTCACTCGCTGCTGTCCTGAATAATTAGGAAAACAATTCACATTTCTCTAGGAGATGATATGAAGTGTTATTCCTGTGATAATTACCAAGCTGCAGTTCATTTTCCCTGGCTCCCACCAGGTCATCAGGGCACAAAAGAGGACACCATGAGAGCATTAATGAGCTCTCATTGAAGATGTTAAAAAGCTTGTATTGATCTGTTTGTCCAAGAAGGAGATATTTAAGCCTTTCTGCTGAGGGCAGGAGAGACAGAGATTCATATCACAAAGCCTTTTATCCAACCCCTTCTGTTTCTGGCTTCAATATTGCCCAGTCTCAGCATGTCTGGTTCTGGAGGTCATACTTTTAAACTTCCACAACATTTTTTTTTCCTTTTCCCCTTTCTTCTTTTTGTTTAAAAAAAAAGGGGGGGGGGGAAGAGAGAGGGAAGATAATATACAGTGTACATTTAACCTTTACTACAGGGATCCCTTTACACAGCTAGCTATTTCTGAGAAAAGGCTTCAGTGCAGTAAGATCTCCCTTCTCACTACACACCACTCACACACATCTCAATTAAATTAAGAGCAGTCCAGACAATGCAAAGACCTGCTCATATTTTGAAAGTAGATCCAATCAAATAACTTTTTTGGGAGTTCGATCAGACTTTTCTCTCTAACAACACTGCCTTTTCTTTTGTGAACTCCTGTACTTGCTATTTCTACGTGGGAGCAGAAGTGGAACAACTGTAGGGTTGCAAAATCTCCGGTTCTTGTGGTATTTTCAGTGGAGATTTCTTTCTGCATGCAGGAGGCAAATCTGCTCTGGCTTTCAACCCTCTGAATTGTTACATATTGCAGCTGTTAAATAGTTTTGGGTACACTTTCCTATTCATCAATTTTGTCTTCTCTCTTTTAAATGCCACAATGAAGTGCCAGTGAGTATTCCTAGCCTGTCTGGGATAGGATTTGGGATAAAAAAATCAAGTAACTTTTAAAGCTGTATTTATTTTGTTTATATTTGTCACTTCAGCCTGCTATCATCTGGTTCAGCAAGGTTATAGCTCTCTTTTCACTACATCTCATTCACATTCATCTTGGTATGAGCAATTCTGTGTGGCCACTTGTGTGGATCTATTGTAAATGGTTACTGAAGAGTTATATTGGGATCTCTCAGGGAGATTGTTAAGAAGGTGTTCAAGATGTGCTACTTTCTTAACATACAACAAAGACCAGTATGGCTGAAAATATCTCAGTTTTAGTTATAAGTGTCTAGATCAAGGCAACAATATGAACTTCATTGTACACCTTTGTTTTTTCAGGGTCTTTCTCACCTGACAGAGTGGGCCAGTGGGTGTAGCTCAAAATCAAGCCCAGGAGTCCTCCAATGTGTTTCTCCTTGTGTTGGAACAAGCCAGTTTACCCCACTGAAAATAATTACTTCAATTTCATCAACTTAACCTTTTTTTTTTGAAGTAACATTATTAGAAAATAAAAGATGTTTCATGCTAACAGACAGAAGGGCTGTTAAGGAACAAGGTCGTAGGATATCACACAAGATCACTGTTCTCAAAGTTGTACTTAAGAAGTAACATCAGAACACCCTTCCACACTTGCTGTTTCTCTTCAGTCTTGTGTCACTTAAACTTCAACTCTTTTGTTTTTCTCTGCATAAAGGTGTAACTTAGAGTTGAATAATTTTACAAACAAATTAACAACAACAACACAAAAAGACAGTTGAAAAATGCGAAGTAAAAGACCTAGAAATTATGTGTTGACAAGAGAGACAACAGCAATATGGTGTGGGAGATAGGGAGGGAGAAAAAGAGATAAACTTTTGGACCAAATCATGCTTATGGTCTGGTCTCACAATGGTCTGACTGTCAGCCTTGCTCTCATAATCACATGCTATGGATACAGGAATTTTTATATTAATAAGTGTGCTGTGGAAACATTCAGTGACAATTTCTTGCTTGAGAAAAAGCAAAAAAAAAGAAAGAGACTGTACACATAGCACAGATAATGTCATGCACATCACCCGCTTGTGAGACGGGCCTGGCTGAGCACTGTTTTCACACATGAAACAAATGGCTGTTCCAGGGAATGTCAATGGCTTCTGCAACCGTGGCAGGAAAGTGACCAATGGCTTTTGATGGAAAAATCTGTGTGGGGTTCATGGCAAACTTATGGTCTGAAAAGATTAGAACTTGAGGAAAGAAGCTTTTGTGTTCTAGCGCAACTCTTTCCTTGGTAATGCAAAGGCTGTTAGTTGTCATCGTTGCAACATCACTTCCATGCAACGGATCAGCTGTAAGATGCATAATTAAGGAGTTAATAGTGAAGGACATAACTTTTGTGTGTATTATCAAACAGCTGTTTAAAACTCTTTGGGTTTCGCTGCCATTTTGTGACCTGTAAGAAGTGCATTACTTTGCCCTAAACTGGCCTTTTCTTAAGCTTTTGCAACGCTAATTTATGCTTCTACTAACCTAGTGGCTGTTCTAACTCACAGTCTCTGTGTCCCCACAGATGCTTCAACTAGGTAAGAGACAGTCTCACTATCTAGTCAGAAAAGTTGAGCAATTTTGCCAGTTTGGAAGCACAAGGCTTTTTGTCATTTTGAAATCTCTTTATCTAATTTCTTAATGAAAATGGCCTAACATCTATAAAGTGTTCTAGTGCAAATCTTCACTTGCAAGATTAGGGATTCTGGTCTGGCTTTCTGTTAACAATTGGTTCCTGCTAAACCAGACAGAACACTCTGTAAACCCAGCCGTCTGAGTCAGTTCTCTCTGTTGAGTTAATTTTCCAGAAGTCCCTTTGAGAGAGCCCCGAAAAGAACAAGAAACACAAAGGCTGCCTCATGTGGTACACAAATTTTCACTGTTATTTTTAAGACATAGGTTTTCTGAAAGTAGATTTCATATCCTATTATTGCAGAATGAATGTGCACACAAATCACACTAACAGTGATCCAACACAGTAATCTTCACTTCAGGGTCTGAGCTGGCAAAAGAGACCATGTGCATCTCTGCTACATGTGGTGACCACTTAATAAAGATATGAGGGGAAGATTCAGGAACAAATAAAATTGGACATGGGTAGAAAGTAATGACCCTTGGTGAGTGACAACTGAGGTTATATGGATGAATATTAAATGTGAAGGGCCTGAATTATTCATGGAAGGTTCAAGGTAAAAGGGTTAGCCTTATAACATCCTCTTACTGACATCTCTCTCAGGGAAGAAATTCCAGCTCTGTAGTGCTCCTCAAACTGAGAATCCCTCTGTGCACAAAGAAAGGTGCTGGTTATCCCTTTCCTTCCCACTCTTGAGGGGCACAGGACATCTTGTTAGTGCTGGTCACTTTGCCACAAGCTGTGCAAATGTGGTTGTATATTACAGGGTACAAAAGAATTTCTAGAAACAAATAGGCTCCCTGGTCTTCCAGATGTTATGGCAGATGTCCCCATGCCTGGCACTACATGTTCCCTGCTCACCTGCCTAATATGAATAGGTTCCCCTATTGCCCATCCTACTCCATTTACCAAGACATGAAGTCAGAAGGAAGTACAGTAGTTTCCTACTGTTTCTGTCCTCTCTCTGTTGCTCCTGGGAGGACAGTGTGCAAAGCAGGACATATACTACAAGGTCCGGTGTGCTCAGCCACCCTGATGGCCCTTGAAAGGCCAGGCAGACATCCTCATGGGCACGTTTGGGAAGTCTGGGTCAGGTGAGTGTACAGTGAGGTGGACTGAGAACTGGCAGAATGGCAGAGTCCAGAGGGTTATGATAAGTGGCACAGAGTCTAGTTGGAGGCCAGTAGCTGGCATTGTGCTCCAGGGGTCAGTTCTTGGGCCAGTCTTGTTCAACATATTAATCACAGACCTGGATGAAGGGACAGAGTGTACCCTCAGCAAGTTTGCTGATTTTACTAAACTGGGAGGAGTGGCCGACACATCAGAAGACTGCTCTGCCCTTCAGCAAGGCCTGGAAAGGCTGGAGAAGAATCTAATGAAATTCAACAAAGGCAAGTGTAGGGTCCTTCACATAGGAAGGAATAACCCGAGGCACCAGTAGAGGTTCGGGCTTGACCTGCTGGGAAGCAGCTCTACAGAGAAGAATCTGGGAGTCCAGATGGACAACAATTTATCCATGAGCCAGTAATGTATTCCTCATGGCCAAGAAGGTGAATGGTATCCTGGGGTTCACTAAGAAGAGTGTGGCTGGTGGGTTGAGGGAGGTTCTCCTCTCCTCTGCTCTGCCCTGGTGAGGCCACATATGCAGTATTGTGTCCAGTTCTGGGCTCCCCAGTTCAAGAATGACAGGGAACTATTGGAGAGAGTCCAATGGAGAGCTACATAGATGATTAAGAGGCTGGAGCATCATTCTTATGAAGAAAGGCTAAGAAAGCTGGGGCTTTTTAACTTGGAAAAGACTGAGAGAGGTTCATATCAATTACTATAAAGGGGTGGATGTCTAGAGGATGGGACCAGACTCTTTTCAGTGGTACGCATCGACAAGACAAGGGGCAATGGGAACAAACTGGATCATAGGAAGTTCCATCTGAACATGACATAAAACTCTTTACTGTGTAGGTGTCAGTGCTGGGACAGGCTGCACAGATTTTGTCTCCTTCTCTGGAGATATTCAAAACCCATCTGGACATGATTCTGTGCAACCCGCTCTAGGTGATCCTGCTTTAGCAGCGGGTTGTACTAGATGATCTCCAGAGGCCCCTTCCATCTCCTACCATTCTGTGATTCTCTGACTCTCATAAGGTTATGGGAAGCACTCAGGAAGATATAAGTTCTGGGAAATGAATGCAGAAATGTCAATAATGGCTCATTATGAAGTAAAAGGGGGCTTTGCAGTAGTTACATTGACAGCTCCTTGCCCAACAAACCAGAGATTGCAAGGGACACACATGTCATATGAGACTGGAGTTTGAGAGGAAACTTTGAAGTTCCTCATCTTTCTGCTCTCTGTGCTTGTTAAGATTTATTCCAAGAAGGTCTGAGCAATAAAACACCAGGAGAATGATTTGGAAGATCAATTTCTTGCCATTTGGCCAGACATTGAACAAAGACTTTCCACTCACAGACACTTAACAGGGGAGTGAAAAATAGGAGTGGCAACCTAAATCAAGGTTCCTTAGGCATGGGTTTGCTAAAATCACACCTCTCACATCTGTCTCATGTTGATTCTGGCCACATCAAACACAAAACTTGTGTTTGCATTCAGAATGTGGTTCCTGAACCCCATTGAACCCACTGTCTGGGAGTCAGGGAATGAGTAAATATTGCTCCTGGTGAGCAAAGGTATGAAGCTTTGATAAGGCATTCTGTAAGAAGTAAATAAATCAGACTGAAGCAGGAGGTAATGAGGAGCCAACTTCTTAGCATAGTGTTACCATGTTAAGATAAATGCACCTTGACCAGGAAATGTTGGCAGGAGAGAAAGAAACAGTATAGGTGAGCAGAAGAGGAGAACTGGAAAGAGGAAGAGCTAGAACAAGTAGGTAGGCAGCAGAAGAGATTTGGTAGTACATAATCTTCACAGCAAAGAAAGTTTAAGGAACTAGAAAGGTTGTTCCTTCAAGAATAATGTTTTCTTCACTACAAAAAAGAATAAATATCAACATAGAAAAGGTGGGGGTTTTATAGTCTACAACGCCATCAGCATGAGCGAGAAACCAGTTTTAGCATGAGCAAAGGAACTCTGGGAAGATGAACAACTCTGTAGCTGTCTAGATCTCCAGATTTTACAATGTCAATTTATTATAATATTAGTTAGTCTAAACCTGTACAGAACTTGAAGTGTTCCCAGTCAGCCCTCTGAGGGCTGTGGAAAGAATCACAGCAGTGACAGAAGTCCCTCAGCCCCCTCAGTTTTAATGTCTGTTTACCGGTCTGGTTTTAACGACACCTATCTTTAAACGAACCCTTCTGTACACTTTGAGCATCAAACAGACCAAGAAGATTGCCAGGTGCCTGACATGCTTTTCTCAGGATTCTAATTAAAACACTGACCACACATACCAGTACAGGCTGCAGGGTGACCTGCTGGAGAGGAGCTCTGTGGAGAAGGACCTGGGGGTCCTGGTGGATGACAGGTTGGCCATGAGCCAGCAATGTGCCCTGGTGGCTAAGAGGTCCAATAGGATCCTGGAGTGCATCAAAAGGAGCGTGGCCAGAAGGTCAAAGGAGATGATCCCCCGCCTCTACTCTGCCCTGGTCAGGCCCCACCTGGAGTATTGTGTGCAGTTCTGGGCTCCCCGGTATAAAAATGACAGGGATCTCCTGGAGAGAGTCCAGTGCAGGGCTACAAAGACTATTAAAGGACTAGAGCATCTCCCCTATGAGGATAGGCTGGAAGAACTGGGGGTGTTCAGCCTTGAGAAAAGAAGGCTAAGAGCGGATCTTATTAATGTTTATATTTCAAGTGTGGGACACAGGAGGAAATGGCCAGCCTCTTTTCAGTGGTCTGTGGAGACAGGACAAGGGACAATGGCTTCAAGTTGGAGCATAGGAAGTTCTGCACCAATATGGGAAGAACTTTTTCACAGTAAAGATGACAGAGCACTGGAACAGGCTGCCCAGAGGGGTAGTGGAGTCTCCTCTGGAGATATTCAAGACTTGTCTGGATGCCTGTCTGTGCGATCTGTTCTAGGGAACCTGCTTTGGCAGTGGGGTTGGACTGGATGATCTCTGGAGGTCCCTTCCAACCCCTATGATTCTGTGATTCTGTGATTGACCTGATATTTTATTTTAAATAATGCCTTACTTGCTTATTTTGCTGAAATCAGATGGTTAGCAACTTGCAAGTTCTGCACACTCCAGCTTAATACAAATGATACATTGTTATAATAAAGGTTAAGAGAGAGGCAGGCATTTCTGATTCTATGTTCTCATTCAAGTTCAGAATGAAAAAGGTTCCTACTCCCCTTCACTTTACCGGAACTGTGCACAGCACCACTTCTACTCCTCAAGCTGCAAAATAAGTACTTTGGGGAACTCGGGTCTCTTCATGACCTTAATCAGTATGTGTTTGGATTTAACCAGCCTTTCAAAGGATGATTCTTGCAGTTGTAGCCTAGGTTGTATTTTACAGCTTTCCTACAAAATAGCAGTAGACAAATCCACCAGGCCACGCACCCCTGGTTAGTTGAATAAGATCAGTTCTCTATTTTGGCATAAGGACTAAGCTAAGCTACATCCCATAAACCTGATTACCATTTGCATAGTAAAAGTCTGTTTAGGAAATTTTAAATAAGGTCTGTCCCATCACATGCTGCCTCACAAATCCATTCATGGAGAAAAAAAGAAAAAAAAAAGAAAAAAAAAAGAAAAGAAAACAAAGGCAAAAAAAAGCAAATAAAAAGCTGCTATCCTTCCAACTTGCCATCTACAGACAACTTCTTGTAATGGCAAAAATGTTTAGACTGCATGACTCAGATGAACCAGAAAGGGAAAAGGCAACTATAGTGAGTTTACATCCAAATATGTATAACCACATTGTCACTATCAGTTATTAAAGTCACAGGATGAAAGAAACACTTGGTTCGAAAACTTGGACACAGGAGGAAAATAGAAGGGAGAGAAACATAAGAGACCTCGGAGTATCCTCTGAGTCCGAAGCTACTGTGATGCAATTCTCTTGCCTTGACTGAAGCTAACTCCTACTAACATCGCATTCACTGTGATCTGGAAAAAAGGCCGTAAAACTGATCTTCCTTGCATTGGGAAGTTGATGTTTAAATAAAAGCAGAAATTAATTAATTAAGCAAAAGTTATTTAAGTAAAAACACATTCACATGAATAATGGTCATATGTTATATTTTAAGTTTTCTCTTTTTCTTGTTTAGAAATTTTTAACAAAAACTGAAAGTGAAGGAAAATGTTTTTAATACCCACAAATCTAGGTTTTAAAACCAATGGTCTAAGGTTCAACCAGTGAATGTTTGTGCTTTTTCTGTAGTCCATGGTTTGCAGTTATTATCCTTTGATTTTTAGGTGTGAATCATGCTATGTTTGGAGAGGTGTTTTTAATCTTCTCAAACATTAAAATGGTGTTGGGCAGTATTTTTTCAATATTCTTTCCTCTGCTGCCTCCCAAAATACCATTTGTCCAAAATTCTCTCCTTTCGGACAGAATTTGTGGGAGGAATATTTCAGGTATCTGCCCGACAATAATCTGTAACTCAGTGGTTATTCACCAAAGTGGAAGAGACAGATAAAAATCAGTACTCCATATCAGGCAGTATGGAGATCTGAACATGAATCTTTAGCTTCGCAGGTGAGTTCTGTAATGGTAGAATATTCGGGATTGGGAGGGAGCATGTGTGGTAGTCCTAGCATTCTCTTATTCTTTGTTTCTTTTAAGGAAAATCATATAGAAATTTTGGCTAATTCCGATGCAGATGTTTTCCACAGCTATTTGTTATTTAATGAAACTGACTGCTACTCTCCTCTGCCTTCCATTGGTAGTTTGGGATGGTGTCTTCCAAGACCATTTGTATTTGGGACATGCACAAAGGATTCCATTTTAGCTGGAAAAGTGTAAAAGGAAAAAAAAAATTTGCTCATGCTTTGCCTCTTCAGAGCCCAAGAGTCCCCACGATTAGCAGTTCTCTTACTCCACTAAAGGAATTCAAGTGCGGTGGTATAACAGTCAGCAGCCAGCCCTCTATATGAAAAGAATGTCAATGACTTTTCCAGGGTGTCTGGATAACACAAATTCATTTGCAATTGTGAGGTTATGTGGAGATCCTTAAACAAAAGATATTATAAAGTGTAAGTAAGTGGAAAGTACTCTAAGTCTTTACATGGAACTAAACACTTTTTAGCTACCTGGTGGCACGTTTGCACTGTAAAGAACCTGGTGTGTGTATATGTTACTTTAAGACAACCTTTTCCTTCTTATTAGAACTAGTGATCTTAGGAATACCATTTCCTCTATGCCACATGGTGCACGGATATTGCAGTTTCCAGTATTTGTTGTAATCTGGGTGTCTGATTCAATTGTTTGGCTATCTTTGGAGGGTGAATGTGATAAACAGTAGAACCATAACCCAATCTTAAAAGCAATGGGAAATAAAGAACAGGCCCTGTTATAATATATTTTTGGACAGCTTTTGATGATTATTTCATAGAAAACTAGCCTCCTAACGTCCACTGCTACCCTATCTGTTCAGGTATGTTATGGATGACACTGTGGGTTTCTGTTTCTGCATCTACTGAAGTGAAAAAGAGCACAAGAGTAGATGTAGAAAGACTATTCCATCTCTTCCTCTCTCCACAGCTTACTACAGCCCAGCTCTACCTTTGACTCAAAGCATCTCTTTGCTCAGGAGGAACTCAGGCCTGTCCAGGTCTCCTGGATCACATGGATGAAATGTTATTGGTACATGCTGAATCTTCCCCTTCTGTGTCAATATGTGCTATGTCTTGTAGATACCTCTGGTCTTGAGCAGAGATTTCACCCAACAATCAGCAAGCAGCAGCTAAGTCCAAGGTATGAAGCAAGGAGAACACAGGGTTCTCCCATTGTCCATGCTATACTCACCTGCATTCTCTGACACTTCCCCTGTGTCCCTGAGCTACTCTTGGCTGGAGGGGAGTGTCTGTGGAGGGAAACCTGGATGTATTGTGTACAGCATCTTCCTAACTTTCACTCTTGGAAATAGATACACATGATCCTGACATACCTGAGACCAATTGTTGCATACATTGCAGAGATGGCTTGTGTTGTACATAGGCCATCTGCACTATTAAGATTATTTGCACATACTCAGGGATCCATCAGCAGGGAATTTCCAAGTAAGAAATAGACAGACATCTAGCAACCCCCTCCCCTGCCCCATATAGTAGCCTAATGAAGAACGTTACCTTGATTACAAAACACAGTAGCGTCCAATTCCTTTTCATACGCTTTCTCCAGCATGGTCTTTGCAACTACCAACAACATTTGCCACCATTTTCTTTTTTTTTTTTCAAAGGAATAAAAAAATCACCAGGTAAAATATGGTATATGCCAAAGGAAAGTCTTCTGATATTATCCAAATAAAAGAGAAAAAAAATATTTCTGCTGTTCTCAGTTAAAAAACAGAGGAAAAGAAAGCGGTGACAGACATGTTCCCAATGAGGCATAAATGGAGGGTTTCAGGCCAGTCAGAGGCTGGGTTCACACGATACTGTCAGGGTCCCAGATTTATGCTTGACAGCATTAGTGCCAGGACCACTATTTATGTTGCTTTAATCAGTCACACTTTTGAAATCACCTATGCTCAGCATTTATATCCATGAGGTGATAATATTGATGTCAGGCACCAATATCGATAGTTGTGTCATAATCTAAACTCTTTTAATCTTTTCCTATGCTTGCATTAATGAATTGTCAAGACAACGACTGCTACAACAACAACACAAAAATAAGGAAGGTTCTGATTATGATAAGTTGCCATAGAGGAGAAATAAAAACCAGCCCTTTTTTTTTTTTTGCACTTTACAAACAATTTTAATTTGCCTTTAGACTTCTCTTTTTCTATCCGACTTTGAAGACATTGTCAGCACATCCCACTGATTTTCTCACAGGCTATTTATATCTCTGAAAATGTTTTTAGGTACTATGGAGGTGTGAGGCAGGTAACCTCTTCCCCAAGTGGATGGAAAGAAAGAGAGTGGGGACAAGCCCAGATGAAAAAACAAAAATCTCAATCTGATTCTAGTGTGGGCAAGAGATCATTGTGCTTTTTCTTGATCCTTTTTTTTTTTTTTTCCTGAGCCCACCCTTACAGCTGTCAGCCTCAGTTCTTCTTCTATTGTAAATAATGTCTTTCCTGGGTTATAGCTTTAAGCAATTTTATTTTAATTAAAATTCAATTCAAATATGAAAGTCAAAGAAACTTTCAAAGCAAAATCTACAAACTGATTCATTCAAAGGGTCTGTTTTCATTGCCATAGCTACAGATTACTATAAAGAAACTTGAACCAGACCTTTGACACCCAGGAAGGTCAAAAGTCTTTTCTGTCTGTGCTAGGACCCTTTTGACAACTTCCTGTATAATTTGACTGTTATTTGCGTGTCTGGTCACCGTCTGACCCTGAAGTCTGGAAAAAATTGAGAGGCAGCATATATCTCTGTTTCATATGGACCTCAAAAAGGGCACTTTTAATTGCATTTTGGTGAGAAACCTATATATATAGGTGAGTG
Organism: Zapornia atra; assembly: GCA_013400835.1. NCBI lineage: Eukaryota > Metazoa > Chordata > Aves > Gruiformes > Rallidae > Zapornia > Zapornia atra. The sequence continues at coordinate 14,896 of VZTU01011767.1, read as the reverse complement.
CAGGCAGCAGCTGGGAAAGCTCCTAGACTTATACCTTAAGAATCAGCTTGCATTACTTTACCATAGTTTGGTGCATATGAGCTGCTCTGAGCTGTTATCTCCACAATCAGAAATGGATGTGCTTCACAGGCTGCACAGGCTTCACAATTTAGGGCACTTGCCCCAGTGCTACATGCTAAAATTGGAAATACAGTGTTCTGCCTCAAAATCTGTTCATTTCACACCCTCCTTATTGAAAGCCAATTGTTCTTATGGGGCCTTATTGTGCATGGGATATTTTAAAGTTGCAACCTTTTAAAGTAGACCTATCCATGACCTCCCCGGGATGAAAACCTGAATTAATGGACCAAAGGGGTCCATGGCAATCTTACCAGGTTTCCACACTGGATAGCTGGGGTTTTGGGGGATACTGTAAAGCAAATGTGCTACACAGCTTAGAGGCAGTCATCAGCTTTATGTGACAAGATCAGGTTCTGTCAGGTGCCCCCTTCCTCTTCTGTCCAGCACTGAACATCACCTTAGCACATCCAGTGAGAAAAGTGGAAGCCTTCATTCTCTCCCCAAAGGGGTGATGTTGCATCCCGAGACAAGACTTGTCACAAGGAATCAAATGCTGGTTTATCATGGTGTTTCCAGGATGCCTTGGTAGTTACATGAGCAGTGGCACTGATGTTGGCTGTTTCAGTTTTGGGCATTGTATGGGCTGCCTCTTCCTACGTGCAAACAGTGGAAGGAAGAACCAGTTGTCCAAAAACATGGTGAGTGCCATGCAGGCAACCGTTCAAACAATGCAGAAAACACGAGATGTTTCTTGCAGGGATGTGAAAAGTTTGGCAGAAATAGCAACAGGTAAACACTCAAAATAGCTTTGAGTTCTGGAATGTGCTGGTACTACTTTCAGGAATGTGATTTATTCTCTCATCCTGTGAAGAGAGACTACCAACCCTTGTCTTTTACCTCAAGAGGACTGTTTCTCACTATATTTGAAGTTTTGGAGCCTAAAGCTGTGAAAGACATGACATAACAGACAAACCCGTTTTCATGAATAATGACCTTTCCCATGTAATCCTCTGACCCCTTCCCTTTCCATAGGGAAAGCTACTTTTTGTGCCAGAAAGACATGCAAATTGGATGCCGAGACTTGCCATGTCGAGCCCCTAACGTGGCTCCTTATGGACAATATACGTGTCCATAGAGCAGAGAAGTGTTTAAACATGCAGCTGTTGGACAAAAGGAAGAGCCTCATCATCTGTTCCAGGCACTGACACATCAAGCACCACTGGAAACATTGTGAGGGGCATGATAGATCAACTGTTTGATTCCTCATGTCAAATCCCATTTTAGGATGCAGAGTGCAAGGGAGGCAACATAACCAACCTTCTGCTCAAAGGATATCTAGGGATAGAAAGAAGTGTGTGCATAAATTAAAGAAGGCGGGAGATTGAGAAAGTATCCAAAACAGAGTTTCTGCTCACTAGGATTAGCTACAAACTACTGTGCTTAAAGCTGATAAAATTACACAGGGAGAAAAAAAAGAAAACAAACCAAAAAAACACCCGTGCTTTTATGTGTTATTTTTTCATTCAGTTAATGATGCACTTCACTCAGAAACAGAGACACGCTTGAATCAATAAACAAGGACTAACTGAATGTACTCTATCCAAAAGCCACTATCAGTGTATCAGTCCTAAGCATGATGGCACATAGAACTTTGCTTTTCAGTGTCAGGTTGAGGAATCAGGACTTTGCAGTTATTTATCAATATGTGACCTCCTCGGAGTGATAGGGCTGCAGATGGCTTTGCAAGGCCAGCAGGAAGGACACACCCGGAGGGGAACCCAAGCCTTCAGTTCACAGCAGCAGGGGTATTGCTGTACAAAACAGGGCCAGGGTGGGCATCAAGCCATCACTTTGTGGGAAACGTCATGGGATAATGTGGGGAATGGAATGTTAGGGGAGCCCAAGAAATCTGTCTGTGCTGTGAAGGATGAGATAAACACAAGACAAAGAGGGGAGGACTACTGCATGCCAAGGTACGTACTGCCTCTCCCAGGTTGGCTAAGATCGTGGCTGTGTACACTTGTATTGGTAAAGAGTAGTGACATTTCTGTTGTGAAAGGTGAAAAGTTTTGGGGTTTTTTTTTAGTTTTGGTTTTGTTGGGGTTTTTTTTAAACTCTAATGGAATAATACTATCAGAGCAACTTTTGTGTGAGGCCCAGTGGGAGTACCCCTCTACCCAGACTATGTATTAGTGGGGACATGAAGGTGTTTGTAGCTCTAATTCCCTGCCTGACCATTCCTTTGGGTGCAACTGGCCTCAAGCAATAAGAAAAAGGAGAAAAATTAGAGAAATGTAAATAAGGAAGGTAACTTGCCATTTGTCACTTGAAAGTCCGTATTTCATGGCCTGTTCCCTGTTCTCCTGGAATTTTGTGTCATTATCTCCTGTTAAAAGGATTCAAATGACATTATTTGCATGGAAACTCGCATACAAATGATGTCGTCTGTGCCACAAAGTTGCATTACAATGAAGGGAATGATGACTGTGTCACATGTACGTGACATTCTTTGTATCATTAAATTTAAAGTCAATGCTGGCAGTTATAAACCACTCACGTCTCAAGCAAATATATCACTTCTGATCTGAAATGAATATTTTAAAACGCCAACTCCAACTGCATCAAACAGCAATAACCTGCAATGTCATCTAAAAAAAAAAAAAGAGGCAAAGATTCTAAACAAAGGTGGACTTATGGGATTGTATGATATACCGCACAGGAAAATATTTTAATAAGCCATAATAATCTCCAGACAAACAGAATTCTTTGCTTGATAGTTAGTTCATAGAGACATTTTTAAAGCCCATTCAATATCATGTGTATTTTCAGAAATGTTTGTGCTCCCAAATAGATTCAGGATTGTTAATTTTCAGGCGGAGTAGATGAATTAATTGTGGAGCAAGTTCCACAGCACAGACCTTTCTGTACGTTGTTACCATCCATTTCCTTGCCACAGTCTGACGCTGACAACAGGCCAAGCCTTTGAAAGATCTCCAAACTCTTCCACAGAGTCAAGGGCAAATGATGACAGGAAAGGCTCAAGCAGTTATCACTGTCAAAATGAATGAGAAAAGAGGAGGGACAGTAGGTGGATTAGGAAAGGTTTCATACTGCCACGATGATCAGAGCTATGCAGCAACAAGAGCCAGACAAGTAAGTACATAGAGAGATCTGCTTTCTGATTGATGCATTGTTTGTGCAGGTCAGTTGAAAGGTAAGGGACAGATCGCAGTGTTTTTGCAGGACCAGAGGTAATAGTGCCCACAGTCATCTGCACCAACCCTGCTGGTTCGAAGCCAGCTTCTAGCGTTTTTTCACTGATACAAAGAAAGGCACTGTAACATTTCCTTTAGGAAGTCACTGTTTTACAACAAAACATGCTGTGAGACCTCCAAAGTTAGGTGTGTAATTTTTGAAACTCATTTAAATCGAGAAGATCAATCATTTAAATACTGCAAAGGAGCTCCGACTCTGTCTGAGATGCTGTGTAGTTTAACCTCTCCCTCCTCACCCCCAGCCCAATGCACACACACAAACACACTGAAAAAAAAGAGTTTCTCTGTTTTTCTGAGCTATGCAACTGTACAGGCTCAGTGAGGGATCAGCCAAAGAGGAAAATCTCTGTGCATGGGTCATTTCTTTTCTTTTATTGATACCAATTCAAATCTAATTGAAACACTCTTTGGAGAAAGCTGTGCTACCCACCCCTTCAGCTTTGATATGGCTTTTAATCAGAGGACATTGTTATTTCACAACGAACATGGAATGCATTTAAGACATTTTCTAAATGCAGTACATTACTTCTGACCCCAGCCAAAAGACCACATTAAAAGGAGTTCAATGGAATTCACTCTTTAGTCTTCTGGGTTTGAAACATTGGTGCACATGTGGAATATGCTAAAATACAGATCTACTGGTTGCAAAGGTTTAAGCAAAGAGATGACTTAAAAATTGAGCAAGGTCAGGGATTGCTGGTGACCCCCTGCCATGCTCCAGGGAGGTATGATATGGATATTATGCCTGTTCCCAGGTGACACTGTGGGTGCTGCCATCCTGTTAGGCTGAGATTGGCCAGAGCTTACACAGTTCTGTGGAAGCTGGACAGGAGAGAGCACAACAATTTGATCCCAACAGGGAGGTAACGTGTGGCAACCATATTAATACTACATGGTCTTTCTTTGGTTTAGGAGGAGAAAAATATGGGGGGGCGGGGGGAAGTAGGGAGGTGGGGTAGACCCAAAGCTCTTCCACTGCCTGCCTTTTCCCCATTCCTCCTGTGATCAGGGACCCTCACCACCATCCTGGAAACTGTCAGGATGCCAGTAAGCCACATATGGGAAGAAGGGCAAGTTTGCTCTCCTGTTTGTTGTGTGCAGGGGTTTGTAAATGAACCCTTGATGCCTACCTCATTTTATATTTTAGGATATATTTCTTGCTTGTAGGAGCACAGAAGAAAAGATTAGAAGTGGGATATGACTGAAAAGTTGTATTGAGTCAAAGTCCTTTCATCCTTTTGCCCTAGTCTCTCTAACATTTTTAAAAATCCCATTCTGGGCACAGAAGTGACCATACATGAATAAACTTCATTAGTTTAATATAAAACAAAACCAAAACTAAAACCTCCCAAAAAACCTCCACCACCACACCACCCCCCTCTCCAAGCACAAACCACAGAATTTATTAGATTAAGATGATTGGATCTAGAAGAGGCTGAAGCCCAAACTGGGTGTATCGGTATTTTAAGAGTTCAATGAAATCTTAATTGCTTACTTTTTACAAGCAGACATTGGTGAGATACACTGCCTGTGAAGTGACAGAAGAAATGTTTTGGCTGCTCTTTGATGTAGAGTTCAGCTGTTCTGGTTTGTAAATATAACAGAACGAAAGGATATTGTACTAAACCCACTTCAATCAAGCAAGACACTGTGGCGTCTAAACTGCCGTTCTTCCATTGCTGAAGCTGCTGCTCAGAACAAAGACATAAACAAAGTGAAAGAGGCAGAGGCAGCAACAGGGTGGGAGAGAGAATGAGGCTTCTGCATCTTTAATAATTAGTAAAGAACTGCAGTGTTTAGCCAGGAAATTATGGTACATATGCTGTCCACTTGTTCAGGACCCCTGTATCGTGAGAACAAGCAAACATTCATCATCCACAGATGTCCGCCAGGCCCAGGTGACCGAAAATTAAATGCTCAGGCTTCTCACAATGGGTCGAATGCTAATTGGGTGGCTTGGGGAGATTAGAGTAGCCCTGGAGCTATTCTCTATCTGTGAAAGTCTCACAGACAATAGGAAGTCAACGGTGTCTTTGTAAAGCTCTGCTTATGAGAAAAATTAGGACAAGTAAATAAATAAAAAAATACCACCAGTTCCTCTCTTTGTTTTCCTTTCCCAGTTGTGAGCTAGCTGGTTCCTGCCTTTTCCTTTCCCTTCCTGCATAACTTCCTATAAATAGGGAGTAGGAGTAGGGGAGGGGAAACTGAGAGCGGGTGGGAGAAGAGAAATTGCATATGAACTATATCAGGAAATCAGAATGGGTGATGAGAAGCAGATTTAGACTACTGAATACTTCAGAAATGGAAGCAGATTTCTTAGTACACCCTCTAAAAGAAAAAAAAAAGTGTTTATTTAAAGTTAAACAAGAATCAGAGCAGTTTGAAAGGTGGGCTGAATCCATGAAAGTGGATTTTGTTCCCATGTTTTCTGTTGTCTTGTGGATCCTGAGAAAATCTTTTCTGCAAGGGTGAATCAGGTTGGATTTTTCTGATCCAAACTCTGCAGAGGACTCGGAGCCCTGTAGATGTATTATCCCTTCCCCAGAACAAAGAGCTGCATCACTGGAGACCTGATATTAGGTGGTAGGGTTCACCAGACTTGGCTTATTCTGTATCAGTCAGTTCTGCCAGATCTTCTTGAGTTTTTTGACCAGTGCTGGATGCCAGATCTATAAAACTGCACTTGCTGGGGTTGGGCAGGCATGGGTAGTAGGTGGGACATAATATACACCTGTTCTGCTTGATATTCCTTTAGAGTTTTGGGTTCTAATAAAACCTAAATCTCAAAGTAAAACTCAGCTGAATAGTCTGTCTTAGATGGGGATTTTTTAGGGTCAGTCCATATTTCTGTAAGTGGACTACCACAGTGGTGAATCAGGCTTGAGGAATTTACTATTCATTTCACTGGGATGGCACTAGTGTGTAATTATGAGATGAGTAAGGTTGTACTGACTTCAGCCTTTTTTCATTCATCTTCGGCATGCGTTTAGGGAGAAGTCTGTGTGTGCTAAGTGAGGCTGTGAATCGCTATGTAGCTATTGTGAGAGTGCTTCACGAGGACACTTTCAGCACACATCGAATGTGAGATAGCTTGTCCTACTTTCAAAGAGAAGTGTAAAGCACATTTTTTGCTCAAGCACCTTTGTCTGCCTTTCAGTGTGGAGGATGCTGAAGAGAAGAAAATAGTGTAAGTCTCTACTCAGTCATATAGTTTCTTCTTCAGGGAGGTTAACCCTACATTCATATGGGTTTCACCCAAGTATCACCCAAGTTGAAACTTTGAAACTTAGCAAAGATGTCTTGAAACTGATTAGCATCAGCTAATCTTTTTGTGGAATCTCGACCAGTTTCCAGTACAAAAAACAAACAAAAAACCCCCAAATGGGGTGAATTCCCCTCGCCTTCAGGCTTCATTATGAAAGTTTTGCAGAGCTCGAGGAACTATGTATTTTATTGTTCTCTCAAATCTGCCCTTTCTAAATCACCTTATTCTGATTTAACTGCAAAAGGCATTACTATTTTGGGTTCTTCCTATGTTAAAACTGAAGCAGTAAGCTAGGGACTTTCATAAGAGACTGTACTGAAATGTCAACAGATGGCTTGCTAATCATGTTAAAAAAATACTCATTTCTTTTCTAAAATGGCATTTTTTTCAGTAAGTAAATCAGAAAGGAATGTTTATGATATAAAACATATTACTCACAACGTCTTTTAATTATCATACTTAATCATCAAGGTCAGGATGATAATTGTTTCTAAAAATTAACACCTCATTTTTCTGAGATGCTTACCAAAATACATGGTCAGAAATATGAATTACTAGTGTGGAACCCAGTTAGGAAAATGAATCTTCTGTTCACTAAACCAAATGTATACTTAAATACCATGAAGCCCTTTAAAACGAAATACCTATTTAAGGCACAGTCTAATTAGTCCACTCACTGCCTAGTAAAAGCATACAGTACCATATGCCCTAGAATAGGGTGCCATGTGGGTGTTCAGCAATGACACATATTTGCAAGTACTTTATTATGAGATAACGCAGTGCCATTAATATATCTTAAACATGAATGTTTTTTGTAACCTATTGGAGACAACTATGGTTGGCAGTTAACACAAACTACCATGATATCTTGGCAGCAAATGCACTTTATTTGTAGAGGGATGAGAAATTCATATGGACCACCACCTTATATCTTTCATGCCGCCACACAGCAGCATTTTAAAAATGTGCAGTGTTAAAGTCTTATCTTCTGCCTAGAGACATCTTCCTTCCTTCCTTCCTTCCTTCCTTCCTTCCTTCC
>VZTU01011766.1:0-70629 GCA_013400835.1 Zapornia atra | reverse complement strand
AATGTGATTCCCAGAGGCCCTGTGACCGTCACTGATGAGCTCGGCCTTGGTCAGCAACAACTGACCAGCTGGTGTTTGCTCTCTGGGGCCTGCAGAGAGCTTCTGGCTGCTTCTTGGCAGAAGCTACCCCTGCAGCGCCCCCTTCTCCACCAGAACATTGCCATGCAAAACTATACCACCTGCTTTCGACTGAGTGCCAGAAGGATGGACTCCATCCAGCCTGCTCTGTTTCCCTTAGGAGGATGAAAGTAGCTGTCAGGACCGGGTGGGGAACCTGAAGAATTCAATTGCTGCCCCTATGCAGGAAAGAGCATTAAGTTGTCAGAGTTGATAGCTCTCAGTATAAAACCCGAGCAGTGCACTTGGCCTTTGTACTGTAAAAACTTAAGCCTTGTGATCTTTCAGTAAGGTGAGGAGTCTCACCACAGCAGTGTGCTTAGCTGGGTTGATGTCAAGCCTAGTGATTAGATTTTTCCCTCTTGAATAAATGTGCATATGGTTTTAGTTGATTTTCTCTTGAAACACCATCAATTACGGTTTTCAGGGTAGAATATTCTAATTCCTAAAGAAGGGGGTATTCATTCTACTAGTTTTTCTACAGTCTGGCACCTTATCCTCCATTTCCTAAAGGCTTGCAGCCTGCTTTGCTGCTGTCTTTGACAATCTCTTGAATTGTCTTCCCTTCAAAGTGCAGAGGTCCAGTTGGCTAGCAGGTGCTTTTTATAAGAGGGCTCCAGAGTCTTCCTGCAAATTTCTTCTTTCCAGGATGGATGTGTAACGGTAATAGATAAATTATAATGCGTTTATCCTTTGCTCCAGATTGGTTTGTCACAGTAAATACTCACAGCATGGTTGGGGTTGGCTGCTTGAAAATAGTTTGGTGGTTTGTTTGTTGCTTTAAAAAAAACCTTTTAAAATTCACACTTTGCTGGCTCCTGTTGCTATCTAATATAATAATATGCTTGAACATTCTGTAAAATGACTGTGATTTTTTAATGTTTATAATCTCTTCCAGTGGAGAAACAAGATACAACAAAGACAAGATACTTCAAGGTTAGTATCAGTTCTTCTACTAGCTTGCTGGCAATGGCAAATTATTCTTCCCTGCACAGTGAGAGAACCAGTAACCAACTGTTGAAATGTTAAGTATTATTACAGAATAATATTGCAAATTCTAAGAGACTTTATTTGTAAGCCAGTATATTAGCTTGGTAACTGTTGCAAACTGTAAAGATTCTAAGTTTGTCTCCACAGAGTATCAACAAGTAACGATTTCTGGTATAGACAGGAATATTAGAATGGTTCCTTTTTCTAAAAAGGGAAAAAAATAGTTGCCTGTAATCAAATAAAGTGATAGCAGTACCTGTTGCTAAGGATGCCATAGTGTCCCAGTGTTAAATCTGGGTAGTGTCAAGCCTGGGGAACGAGCTTCTAGGACTTAGATGAGAAGTGAAGGCTGCAGCTCTGGCAAAGAACCAGCCAGGTGCATGTTGGTATGGTGGAGTTGGTAAGGAGCCGCAGAAGGATGGATAGAGGGTCATGTTATAAAGGAGGCTGCTGCCTTAAGAAGGTAATCTGACACTTAAAGAGCCTACAGTACAGCAGGGAAGAATGAAAAGATTATTTAAAGACTTGAATTGTTTTATTCTAGCTTTTTCTAGGAAAGCAGTCTTTAGACAAAACATTTTAAACCAGACTTTTCCTCAGTGACTGCTGACTTGTACACCCAGAGCTGAAAACACTAAGCTGCTTGAATATCTGTTGTAAGAAAACCAAGTCTCACTGCTGGAAGGAACCTGGTGGGCTTGTGCTCCAAATAAATAAGTTTTATACAAGGCTGTGAGGAAGAATCATGCTTCTAGATTTTCCTACCTCTGTTTTGACATTGCACTTTACAGTTCTTGCAACATGGCTTTGTGCTCATAATGAAGTGAAGAAGCAGCACTCTCCTGCTTTATGTTCTTAGAAGTATCACTGATGTCTTTTAAATTCCTGTCCCTCTGGCAGATGACATGTAGTAGGTTCTTCTCTGCACTCCTGGCCACTGTGTAGAAAGCGAACATTGCCAGCTCTTACTGAAGCATTTGCACCTTTGTCTTTTGAGAGGCATAAGACCTATACCAGAGTGATGGGTTACAACCTATTCATGGCTGAACTGCAGACCAGGTGCTCAGAACTGTATCCAGTTCTGGGCTCCCCAGTATAAAAAAAGACAGGGATCTCTTGGAAGGAGTCCAGAGGAGGGCTACAAAGATGATTAAGGGCCTGGAGCATCTGCCCTATGAGGACAGGTTGAATGAACTGGGGCTGTTCAGCCTTGAGAAAAGAAGACTGAGAGGGGGTCTGATCAATATTCATAAATATCTGAAGTGTAGGAGACAGAGGGAAATAGCCAGCCAATATTCAGTGGTCTGCGGAGACAAGACAAGGGGCAATGGCCTCAAGTTGGGGCACAGGAAGTTCCCCACCAACATGGGGAAGAACTTTTTCACAGTGAGGGTGACAGAGCCCTGGGACAGGCTGCCCAGGGGGGTGGTGGAGTCTCCTTCTCTGGAGATATTCAAGACCCGTCTGGACACCTATCTGTGCAACCTGTCCTAGGGAACCTGCTTTAGCAGCGGGGTTGGACTCGATGATTTCTGGAGGTCCCTTCCAACCCCTACGATTCTGTGAGCCTCATGTTTTGGACTTCCTGTGTCCTGTCTTTTGCTGTGGGAAGCATAGAAATGATTGTGCATTTGCTTGGTGAAAGCTTGTTTTGGTTGTTGCGGATCTGATGAGAAATGCACGCTTCCTGCTTCGGCTCCCTACAAAATTAAAATAGGTGATGCAAGTGTGGACACAGGAGTTTATTATAGGTTTGTCCTTCTGCCACAGTTCTTGGTTCTCCTACAGGCTCTCTAAGCTGTGGCAGGAGGACACCTGTTTCATTCAGAGTGGAATACCAAAGTGCTGGTTCTGTCAGCGCTGCCTTTGGAGTTCTGTGGCCAGTTAGTTTCACATCCTTCTCTGGCTGAGTACGGTTTTTGGAAGGGTTGCTGCTTTTCAGCTAGGCTATGCAGCTGCGTGAGCACTGGTGTCAGTGTGCAAGGTGGAGTAAGGGAGAGACCATGACAGATTGTGTTTACATCAGCTGTAAAATTCTTGTGAAACTGCGTCTTTGGCAAGGAGAGTCTGCTGCTTTCCGCCTTGCACAGAATCCCTTCTTGCTGCCTCATTTCTTCAAGGCATTGTCAACACCGGGGAATGGGGAGGAGCAGGGGCTTCATATTTTCAGGATGTGCTTGTTTTTTTCCATACATGTATTTTAGTATCAAGAGCAGTTGATACTGTCTTTTTTTCTTATTTACAGTCAGCAAATCTGTGTACAGAGTTACAGTTCTGAGATTTCTCTTACAGGAAGCCTACCAGCAACCATTCTTAAAAAGAACAAATGATGTGAAATGACTACTCACATTTAGAAAACATAGATCTCTGGTTTATGTTTAAATTTGTCATATGTATCCATTAATACAAAAATATCATCAACAGTGATGCTTCTGTCTAGTGTGCACTCCCTTTTTTCATACAATTTGTGTGACTGAGTTTAGGGAAGACCAGAGGAACAGGGACTTTTACTAGGGGTTGGCTTTTCCGACGGAGAAGCATGTTACTATGACTGACCATAGTATTTGTTGCTGCCATGCTTGATGAGCTACTGAATGATCTAAAATGTGCATGTCTTAATGCTGATGGGTTTTTACTTTGTAGGACAAGGAGTGGATGAGCCACTTTCTGCGACTGGTTTCAGGCAAGCAGATGCGGCTGGTTTATTTCTCAGTAATGTGAAGTTTACTCATGTCTTTTCAAGTGACCTCCTTCGAGCAAAGCAGGCAAGTACTTCTGGAGGCAACTGGATATAAATATTAGCTTCAGAACTTGGCTTTTATTTGCTGTTGATTATACAAAAATAATACAGTGACGGAGAGCCAAGAGCTGTTTTGATGGACTTAGAACTGCAGTTTGGGTTGTGTATTCTGGGAGTAAAGAAATTTCAATGGAAACAGCTCAATTAGGAAACAGTGAAGGCCAGCTTGCATTGCAGGACCTCATGTAGGGTTGTTCTTACAGGTTTGTCATTATTCTATATGTGAATAAGCTCTTGCTAAAGGAGTAATCAAGGCTTAGTGGTAACGCAGCCTGAAATCAGCTTTCCTTTGAAGAAACAAATCAAACTGGCTATTTGGCTATTGGATAGCGTTGTATTGTCTTATGCATCGTGGCTGTATGCTGTGTTTTCCTGAGGAATGGAGGCCAATATAGGCAAGGTCAGTGTTTGCTGTCAAGTCAGTACAAGCATCATTAAAAGTGCAGAAAGGTTGGATTTTGGCAGGAACATAGTAGCATGCCTCTTCCCTTAATGTGCTACTTTAATAGGTTAATTACATTGAAAAAAAATTAATTACTGAGGAGGATTAAGGTAAAGATTACAAAAGGCTCAAAAATTAGGGTAACCAAGCTTTTAAAGGTAGAGGCCTAGATCTGCTGTTACAGGAAGGTCATGTCTCCTGTGGAAGCCCTATCCTTAATTCTCTTTTGTTTTACTGATGCTGTGATTTCAAAACACGTGTAGACTTCATATGGTTGAAACCACTATCCAATTCGTGATGACCCTGGGTGTTGCTTTTTGCTTTGTTGTCCTGCTACAAAAGTCTGTGAAGCCTTGCTGTAAACCAGATCAACACAATTAGCATAAATCTCCGTTTTGTCTTAAATGATTGATATTGCTCATGAGTTTTGCAACACAGTCCCATGAACTGTTGTAGCAGCACCACTTAGGCAGAAAACAAACAAGGGAAGGAGCACAGGGTGGGAAGAGTCCAATAATGACGTATTTTAAAAATACATAATAACTGCCTGTTAAGTCACTTCCTTTGAGTGTGTGTATGGCAGTGATTATATTTTAAGACATCAGTAGTGCTTTATAATGTTCAGAAGACTGTCTTGTGTTATGTGCCTGCCTTAGGGAAATTGTTTTTGAATGCTCAGCCACTTGAGACTCAGGTTGGTAATTTTTTTTCCCTGATATTAGAGACAGCTTTTTCCATGAGAAGCATTTGCACTCTCATAATGTAGAAGACAGCCCTGAATTTGTCCTTTGCATAAAGGAAATGTGTTTTGCCATTTGTTTGACAAGCTATTCAGACTTTGCAGAAGCTTTTCCAAAGGTGTGCAAAGCTGCAGTTTCCATTTGCTTGGAACTCCCTTTTTTGGCAGCTGCAGATCTATGTGTCTTTTACAACGCTGTCACCTCATCGCTCAAGTATGAGAGTAATGCACAAATTCCCTTGCAAAAGAGGAAAAAATGGTTTAGAAAGAAACTGTTAGTGGTAAAGCTTAGTTTCCCTTGCAATGACTCCATCACCTGTAGTCGGGGTACGAGCTGGTTACTGGAACTAAGAGCAGTATGGGGTCGTCTGGCTACTGCCTGTACCTGACAGCTGAACATTCAAGCCTAAACAGGATAGGAGAAAACAGGGATGTGATCAAGGGAGTTGTTCTAGCTGGGCAAGAATTCTGGGAGCAGAAAGCCTGTTTGAGAGGATGAGGCTAGGAGGGAGTGTCAAAGACTAGCTCCAGAAATGAGCAGTATAGAAGAGAGCAGGCAAACCTGTAATGTGAAAATAAAATTAAGACTATTTGGGCAAACTGGAACATGTGTGTGAACAGAGCATAACTCTGTAATAGAGACTTGGAAACTTGAGCATAATACCAAAATCTGCAGGGAATATGGGGCCAACTGTGAGATGCTGATGCCATAGGGAAGGTAAGTTCAGGGCTGGGACAGGCTGAGCTCTGAAAAGAACGGAAAAGGAATCTTCGAGTCTTTTCCATGTACAAAGTGGCAACGTTTCTGAAGCGTGCTGGTATTCTAGTAACAGATGGTGCAGAAAAGGTGTGAGGAAGTTCATCTCTTCTTCAGAGCAGATTTTGGTATCAGCACAGTAAAGGAAGCTTCGTTTTTATTTACAGTTCAGAGTATGAATTAGTGCTTTAGGTGAATATTGTCTGATCTGTGTACTGAATGAGTATCTGTCCTGGAGAAATTTCAGGATATAATCATACAATTAACTGTGCTACCTATGTATACAAAGACATTTATCAACTCTATCTGTAATTGGACATTACTCTGTGACAGAAATTTAAAGTTGGAACATGAAACCTTTCCTAAGCAATACACTAAATAGGTCATAAAATCTTGTTTGTACAACAAGGTTACTTACAATTTGCCAGAATCCAAGGAGCCTTTTCAATATGATTTCTTTGAATGTCTGTTTGATTGGATGGGGACGTTTGTACAGGATGTCCAGCTGATATTGCCAGGCAAAACTGTATGTGAATCTGGTACAGCCTCCACCCCTCAGAGCATGTAAGAACAGGATCAGATCATCCATCCTTTTGTTCCCTTTACTGTCTGTGGCAGCCAGACAACTGTGCAATGTCCAACACGTTAGGGCCTGTATTAGGCGATACTTTTCCAAAGTGGTATCGGAATTCCTCTTTGATTAGTTGCCTTGCCCTCCCTGCACCACCAAAATGACATGCTTCCTTACAAGGAAGAAAGACACATAGCACAAAACTCAAGATACCCAAACCACTGTTAAAGGTAATCTAAGCCCGTTGGGTTTTCACCCAGGTGAATATAATAAGCTAGATTATTTTTTTTCCCTAAGTGTAACATCCAGTGCATAACATTTCTCCCTTATAACATTTGGGCTGACACTTCAGTATGTTGCCAGCAAACAACCTTCTGCCTCTTAACTGCTTTAAGAGTATTTGATTTCTGTGGTGTATTAAGTAGCCACTTACCAGAAAGTAATTTCACTTATTAGATACTGTGGTTTTTGCAGTCAGTTTAACTGATTGTTCTTTAGGAACATATTGCTTGTGAGTCCAACACATGTGCCACATGTAAAGAACATGTTGGCGTGATTTGCTTTGGGAGTAGCAGCATACTGAAGATGTGCCCTTTCATTCCTGTAAACCCTGCTGCTGATGTGCATCTTGCTGCCCATCTTTCATGGGTGCTGAATGTCTTTAACTGCTCTGAACTTCAAATTGTGAAAGAACTTTCAGAAGATTGCAACTTTTCTGTTTTTTATGACCTGATGTGGGCCATATATCCAATTCTGAAAGATGCTACTAGCTGAAAAACGTATCTTGTGTGTTTGGGTACTACTAATGTGATTCCCATTTGTTGTGGTGTTGGAAGATGGTCTAGTGTTCTGTGAGAGAACAGCTCATTGATGTGACTGTGTATTCACTTTTTAGACTGCTGCCACAATTCTAGGAAAAAACAAGTTTGGCAAAGATTTGGAGATCAAGTATGATGCAAGACTTCGAGAGAGAGTAAGTGACAAAAGAATCTGGTGTAATATTGAACAATTTAAAAATGTAACTGCTGATTGATTGATTGGTTTATTAAATAGTGGAGAACACTATTTGATGTGGTTTTAATCACTAAAAACCGAACTCTTCACATCAGGTACTATAAATTTCTTGCAGAATTGTGAAGCAAAGACAAAATTTAGTGATTAGTGCTGTAAGTGTGATGCTCTGATGATCTAAGTAAGCTAAGATTTACATGTCGCAGGAATTATATGTAATAAAAAGCTTACCTCTGTTTTCTAATCCTGTATGTAAATTACTTAAAGGTACTTCCCTGGCCTACCTTCTCTAGCCTGATGGTGCAACTTGATGTTGACTTTTTAGCTGTGTGTACCTTTCATTCGCACAAAGACTTAAGGAAGGCTTTCTCCTGTCCATCAAACACTCTGCTTTCCTGCTTAGTGCCTCTGCCTGGTAACAGGCATAATTGTACCTGCCTGTTTTTAAGTATGCCTTATCAGAATAACCACAGGTGGTGGCTATTTCTGCTAACGTGAATCGCCCTTCAGATGCTACACTGAGAGTATCAGCTGAATTTTAAATAAGGAAATGCTACAAAACCAAAAGTGGGATGGCATATTGACAGCAGGCAAGTAAGCATTTAAGGAGCAGAACGTGAGTGTAGCATTTCCTACTTGGATCTAGTTTCCTGACCGAAATTTCATTTCTTCTGCTGGAACTGAAGTCAAATGCCTCCCAATCTTCTTTAGTTGCTTTATCACCAGATGTGAAAATAGTACAGGTCGCGATACAGAATTTTAGAAAGGATAATCTTAAGTCTGTGTTAAATGTTATTTCCCTTTTATTGGTGTTTTTAAGGATGCACAGACATGCCAGTAGAGTATCTGCAGGGCACGGGTTGTACTTCACGACTCTGAGAGATTTGAATTAGTTTGAATTGCATGAAACGAAGAAAGTCTTTTAAAAGAACATATGTCATTGTCCCTCTTAAGAAAGGTTTATTCTTTTGTGCATTGCTTTTATGAGAGAAGCCTGGAAAAAACTTTTAAGATTAAGATTTCATTTTCAGCAGCTTCAGAGCACTTACTTATTCACATCTTTCTTAGTCTTCTTGAATTTTGCTTCAGGGAAGGGGACTGAGAGGCTGAAAGACTGCCATGAATTAGTTGTTACAGCAGCTAATTGCACATCCGCAGCAAGTGGATAGTAACATAGTATTCAAAGAAGCCTCAGTAATGAGTTACATGACTGTATCCCTCCCATCGACATCTGGATTTCTGAAATGTGTGTAACCAAGTGATGGTACAGCATCAGCTCTCACTTTCTCCAAATACTTATTAGAACTGCAGTATATTCATCCTCTTCAGATGTTGCAAGGAAAGACCAAAGCTTTCCACTCAAAGAGTATGTTTTTCATCTGTTAGTGGTAGAGAACTACCCAGAGCAAGAGGTATTAATCTGTTTTTACCACTGTTAGGAGTGTGCCTTGGAAAGATCTTCAAAGTCAGAAGTGGTAATGCGCATCCAAGTGTATCTATTTTGTAACGTACATTGCAGATGATAAATATGTTTTATACTGTGGCTCCTAGTGATCCAGAATAACTAGCTGGTCTGTATGGATTCTTACTACTGTATCTCATCTGGGACTTTTATTTGGAGGTCAGGAATAAGTGTGTCATTGAAGACAGCTAATTGTATATCCTCTGAATCCATTACTTTTAAGTTTCTGAGATCTTTTTCACCTTTCTTGTTTTCTGAAAATGCTCTCCACAGTGGTAATGTATGTCCTGAAAAAGTGGGGGAAGACCTTACTGTTTAATAGGTAGAATACTTGTGGGTTTTTGTCGTCTTGGAAAAAAAAAACCCTGATTTTAAAACTGACAACTCCTCTGTTGTGGAGATCTGTAGAGAAAAATCCTTGTTTCTTACTTGTGAAAAATAATTCCCTGTAGTCTTTCTGCAGATGACAAGTAAATGGAGGTTGCCCTTGTGTGAATAGCTACATACAGAGGTGTTTGCAACGTAACCTCCGTCACGAAGACACTTGAATTTTGCATGCTAAGAACAAGCACCAAGAATGTAGGAAAAAATAAGGCAAAGATCAGGGTGTTTTGGATGTTAGTACTTTAAATGAGATTCTGCTTTGAATGTATTTCTCTACCCAATACATATGTCTACTTTAACTTAAGTAGCAGATATAAGGAAACCTCCTTCCCTGATATCAGGATAAAATGTAGTTAAGCCTGCATGCAACAACAGAGCTGTTAAAGAGCTGTTCACACTGGAAGTGATACTGGAGACTCAATCCATCTTGTTAAACCCACTCTTTGTTACTTTCCTCTTACAGAAATATGGTGTTGCTGAAGGAAGGCCTCTGACTGACCTCAAGGCTATGGCAAAGGCTGCTGGAGAGCAGTGCCCTTCATTCACACCTTCTGGAGGAGAAACACTGGATGAGGTATGGTATCAGTGCAGATGCAGCTGTTATGTACTTAGTAATATCTTATTGAGAGCGTAGCCCAACCAAAGGTAGTAATTTTCTAAGCTGAAAGCACTGCTTGTTCTGATTGCAGTGGCTGCCAAGCAGGGAATCTTTTCAGAACTAAAATACTGATTCTGAGACTGACTCCTCATGAAGCTCTCATTTGCAGAGGCGTGATGGCAGTTGTTTTCAGCATTGGCTTTGGAGGGCAGAGGGGTTTTTATAGCATTCTGTAGCTTACCATTGATTTCTGAGACTTGTCTGTGATAAATGTTTGTCCTCTAACTGAAGTAGTAGTTATATCTCGGTTTTCTGGAAGCCGAAGTCTCTTGCATCCTTCAAAATGTGCTCTTCTCACCTTCTTCTTTAGGTAAGAGAACGTGCAAGGGAGTTTTTTGAATTTCTGTGCCAGCTAGCTGTTGAACTGGAACAGAAAGAACAAGAACATGGCGTGGCAAGCAGAAGCTCAGGAACAACTGAAGAACAGTTAGCTTTTCCTTGGACAAACCACTGCAGTGAAGCAGAACTTAGCTCTGATAACAGTGGAGCTTCTAAAATCTTAGATGCCAATATCTTAGTGGTGAGTCATGGGGCCTACATGAGGAACTGGATTGGTTATTTTGTTTCAGATCTCAATTGTACTTTACCAACAAATTTGACCAAGTCTCAGTTGTCTTCTGTCAGTCCCAATACAGGGGTTAGTCACTTCATTGTAAAACTTGAAAATGGGAATTTGTTAAAACCTGAAATCACATGTGTTTGTCTTAATCAAGACTCTCACTTAGTGGATGTGGGAGCTGAATGTGTCGCCTCAAAAGTGTTTTAAGCGTCTTTGTAGGGGTAAGTGGTTTTAGATCAACATTCTGCTAAGCTTGGGAAAAGCTATCTATAGTAATTACTGAGACTGGCTGGAGTTTTTGACACTAAATTGCAAAATTGAAGACGTGCAGCTGCTTACCCTCTTAAAATAACACAATTTGCATGGTCCTAGTGCCCGAGACAAGTTGGCACCAGAGAAATAATACAGATGTTCTTTATGAACAGAAACAGAATAGTTCCAGTCACTTGCATATCTGCTCCTACAGTGCATATTTAAAAACAAATAATTCATTAGCCCATAATTATTTTGGTTATCTCCAGGTAAAAGATTCAGGGAATGGTACCTCAGAGATGAGCTATACTGTGTTCTTGTTTTATTACAAAAAGCTATATTGTAATGTTAAACATAGATGTTGTTTTAAAATAACTTTTATGAATGCAATAGCATAACCTAAAAAGAAGCCTTGCCTAGTGGAAAAGGTTTGGTACAGAGTCAGGAGATGTGTTCCTGGCTCAGTAGCTGTGGGACTCTGGGCAGATCTCTCTTCCATTTGTAAAATGGGGATGATGATACACCTACCTCGCGGGAGCGTTTCGTTAAGAAATCGTTACTGTTGTTGAGACCTCTGTTGAAGAGCACTGTACACAGACACACTTTATTTTTGACTGTAAGCAGGGTGAGGAACCTGATGTGCACTTAGTTGAAATAACGGTCTCTCTTCTGATAAGTAGCTCTTATCAATAGGGTGAGTTGTACTTGACTGGAATCCTTTTGTCAATTGCATTCGTACGCTTGATGAGTGAATATTTTTGCCTACAGTTAGGCAGGTTTGATTGCTTGATGAGTATTTATAGTTGCTGTTAGTACTGCATTCTTTCCCCACTGGGGTGTTTGTAGTGTTACTCTGTAAGGTTATCTGATTTCTGTTATTTATAATAGCCACATACTTTTCTTTCATTTGCATCTTTTAAGCCTGTTTAAAAAAACCCAAACAAACAACAAAAAACCCAAACAAAAACCCAGAAATTAATTAAAGGCTCCTGAATAGAACTCTTATTTTGTCTGTATTTCTTTTGAGGCAAAAAACTGTTAATATTGCACTTGGAAGCTTTGCTCAAATCATACAGCTGCCTTTTTATTTATTCTTTTTTTTTTTTGGTGAAAAACCCCAGGCTGGTGGATCAGTGTTATCCTGACTCTTACCTGGAAGAACCCCTGATGTTAAAATGTTAAGGTCCATACTTAAATTGCTTGTAACTGTATGAAATTAACTGTTTGACTATTTTGTTCATATTTTTTAAAAATATGCTGTCCTGTGCACTTTAAAACTACTTGGCTTCTTTTCCCTAAGGCAGACTTGAATTTTGAGGAGTTAAAGGAGGCTGCTGTTGTTTCCTTGAGGAGGTGGGTACCTGTACTTCACTGTGGTCCTGCTGAAAAATAAGCCACAGAATCACTGAAGCAGACTGATGACAGTCCTTTGCTGCTTCTGTCCACATGGCTGTGATTGAGTAGGAAAGTTCTCGTGGTTCTTACTTGAACACAGAATCACAGAATGGGAGTCTGCTTCTGTTCCCTGTGCTGTTCATACAATGCAAGTTCTGCTGAAATGTAGGGGATGGTGAAGTGGGAAGTGTTGGGCCCTGTGGTGACCAGAGACAGTCTTCTGAGGTACAGTTCTCCAGAACCTGGAAATGAACTGAAGGCTTTTTACTTGCAGTGAGGCTTGTTTATCTAGCAAATAACTGTGAAACCATCTGCTGCTGCATCTGAAAACTAGTCCATAGAGAGGAAAGCAGCTTACTTTGGTGTGTAAAGATGGATACTAGTAACTGGTGTCAGTAAAGACTGGTCTTGCAATCTCTTAATGTATTCTGTAACACAAAGGACTTGGATGCCCCTAACTTGGGTTGGCAAATTAAAATTTGAGTTTTATGCTGACCTTCTGCACTGGCAGAGTCAACTTGGTGCTTACTGGTCAGCTGCTTCCTTGTAGCACAGGGACAGAGGAAAGCTGCTTCATTATGGCTCCTCTTTCCCCATATGAGACAGTTCATGAATGTACGGGTGTGTCTGGGCAAGGTCTTATGCCTGGGGGTTCTCCAGCAAACATGAGATCGTTGCAATATAGAATCCTGGAAAACTCTTAGGATTTCTCAGTAACTTAAAAACAAGCTGTGATCAAAATGGCTGTATTTGAAGTTTAATTTTATATAAGCAGCCTTTGTGCAAAACAAAGATATTCTTAGGCAAAGTGCTTCAGTGTTATTCAGAAGTAAAATTTTCTGAATTCAAATAATCACAATAAAATGTTTAGCTAATTAGTAATGTGTTTTGTTTTTCTGAGAAAGCCAGCCAACTGGAAAAACCCTTGGATAGCAAACCATTGTTGACATTATGCATAATTACCTCCCAAACAGTGAGCTTGTGAAATTAAAAAGGGTCTGTTCAAGTGCAGAGATGACAGTGGCATCTCGAGGAACTGCTCAAGTGGACAAGTGTCCGTAGATCTTCTTCACAAACAAAAGAATTCACTCCTCATGTACCCGAGGAAATAAGTTGTGTAGGTAGGTAGGAAGGATGGGAATGTGGGCACAGACTTCCTGAGCTTCTAAAATGCATCTTCCAGGAGGCTTCCTGAGTGCTGAATAGATGATCACTGCCTTTTAATTACTACTAAAAAAGTTAATTTTAGAGGGTGGGAGAGGAGTTCATTCTTAATTTGCCTGCCCCTGTTAGCGCCTGTTTATTTCAGGGAGGCTAGTTACACAGCAGGAGACTGTCCTGCTGGTGCTTTAAACAGCTCCAACTTTTCTGTAAGTGCTGCATCCCGCATTTGGTCAGTCATTCCATCGATGCTTCTTGGAGCCAGGGTAGCCAAGGTAGCCCATCCTTCATCAGCTGGAAAATGAGCAGAGACCTAATACGTTTTCCTCTCCAAGCCAGTAACTTTTGTCAAAAGTTTCAAAACAAAGGAGCGATTTCTGTGCTTCCCTTAGTTTAAAAGGCTTCTTTTTCTCTTTTGCCTACTCTCAAGCAGGTTAATTAACACTTCGTTCTTGTTGATGAGGTAAAAATCTTATGGGAACATCTAAGTATTTACTAAATGCTTGCCACTTCTCGGGTAATACCCTTCCCGTAGGGATTTTTAACTCTTCCTCTATAATATGCTTTACTTTCTTGAATGTATTCGTAGGTAGTTAAAACTTAGACCCATCCTAAGTAACCCACCTTTATGATTGTTTTATTTAAGTTGCTGTTAACAAATTCTTCCATCTTGTGTTAACCCGTACAGAGAGCAAGCAGATGGCACAATAGCACCTACCCACAAAAAGGGTGCAAGAACTCAAATTTTCTGAACAGCTCCTATGTTAAGGAAGTAACACTTTTCAATGAAAAACCAGAGAGCCAGATTCTCCTAATTTAAGACTTTTTAAGTTGCAGACACATCTGGTGTATAAGCAGTCAGGTGTGTTCTGCAGTACCCTCTGTATCTGCACTTGACACAGTTGAAGACAGATACCTGCATGGGTGATCTTACAGCCTGCCCTGTTTCTTTCAGCTTTGTTGTATCAGATGTGAGCTTAAAAAGGAAATCAGTAACTTTTGGAAGTTTCTGGAGTTAATTGCAAGCCTTTCATTTTTTATTTATTTACTTTTTTAAAAAGATCTGTATATAGCACTGCTCTTTTTAGGTCTTTGATTGGGCACCAGGAGTGAATCTTTGTTCTTGCTCTGTTAATAAAGTGACTCTGGCACATTTATGCAGCAGTTCTGTACAGTCCCTTGGGATCACGGCAGAGGAGAGGTGCAGTTACTGATGGCTCTGTCAGGAGGAGTAGAGGAACATAAACATTTGAGGGATTATGCAGTAGTGGGCAATGGATGTTTTGTCCCTGTGAAATGCCAGTCAGTCTCTAATTAGCAGCGGGGGGGGGGACAAGGCCTTAACTACAGGGTGGATTTTCAGCAGTAGCTGCCAAGATGTAGGAGAGGCTGTGAAAGCAGATGGAGCTGTTAAACTCGCTACCAGGACGATAAGAATTTAAAGCAATAAAGAAAAGGTCCACTCCTCTCTAATACCTTTATAGGAAGATAGTGCTGAAATAAGTGCTAGAAACATGTCAGCTTGCCCACATAATGGTCTGTACTCAGATCTGAGAGAACCAGTGTGTACTTTTAAAGATTATCTGTAGACCTGGTGAAGGTTAAAATAAAAGCTGCCTTGGCAGGCTTTTGCAGCCAAACAGTGGGAGAAGAAAAGCTGACTCTGGAGATCATGAAGATCAAGAAACCAACCCAGTTCCTTCCTCTGTAGCCTAATGTTTTATTTTGCTGAAGAGTCCAGTGGTGATGTGCTCCCAAAACAAAGGATGCTTCAAAAGGTAGGGGAGTTGTGACCTTGGATAAAGTCATTTGTGTTTAAGCAGTGCTTTACCAGGCCAGGCTTGATTTGCAAAAGGAGTCAGAAGAGACAAAGAGGATTCCAAAGTTACCTGCACAGTAGGTACACTTGTTTCTCAGTCTTGGCTCCACCATCATCATCTCCTAGCAGGTGTGCTGAACATCTAGCAGTCATCAGGCAAGCGCTTTGGTAGTATCGCAGTGCAGTTTGGTAGTATCACAGTTTACTTCCTCTGAAGTATCAGTCCATTCTCAAGGTATTTGCTCTATTCCCACAGGTCTCTGTTGGGTTTATGTTTTCCAGACCTAGCCCTGCATTTGCAGCAGGAAGAGGTCTGGCTTTGTTTGTTTGTTTTCGGGTTTTTTGTTTGTTTTGTTTTTCAGTACAGAATTCAGGTCAAATGCATTCTTCATCCAAGCTTTTGGTATTTCATGAGGCTGCCTCAGACACGCAGCCCACATGCCTGGACCTAAAATACGTCAGATTTTCCCCAGATGTGTCCCTCTGGTGAGGGCTTTGGCCATGAGCCAGAGGTTTTTGGATATGCAGTAATCCCAGGCAAATGGCAGCTGTGTGAGCACAGATCCGCTGAGCAGCATGTGAGCTGTTTCCCTGACAGCCAGGGCTGTGGCAGCCCCGCTGAGCAGGTGATCTGCCTGTGTGTGGTAAATCCAGCGCTGCTGGGGCAGGTCTCCTGCACTGCGATGGCTCTAGTGTCGCTTACAAACATCGCTGTGACTTCCTGGCGCGCAGGGAGCCCTGAGTCAGTCTCTACCTGAAGCCCAGAAGCTGGTAGCTGTCGGGGAAGGCAGTGGGCCTGCCAACGGCATGACTCTCACAGAAGACACAGGCCTCAACAATATCCTCATCTTCCCATGAGACAGGAAAGTTACTCATGCTGAGAGGTTTTTGGTAATCACATTCTCAAAACACGGCGGCCTTGAAGACAGGGGTACAAGCTGCCCTAAACCAAGAAGTTATGGGACGGTACTTGGGAGTAAGTGGACATGTTATGAACCATCCCTAATAAATAGTCGATGCAGCAGGTGTGCAGATAGTTTTAGACATCAAAGGTAAACTAGCAATGTTTAGTTACAAGATAATGCTTATCAGAACCTGTTAGAATTACTAACCAGTCAGCTTGGTGTGAACGGTGTGTGTAACCAATTAGCATTTTTTTAGCTTGCCACCTTTGCAGTAACAAATGTATATAATCTGTGTGATTTCACCCAATAAATGGCTTCACTTTAATTCATATCGAATTCTGTGTTGCCCATCGCTGATCTCTGCAGGTAGCAGGGCCCCTCAGAGCACCATCTGGGAATGGTAGCAGGGCCCCTGAGAATATGGGCACAGGAGGATACCAGGATGACAACACAAATCATGAATTGTCAATTACTGGTGACTAAAGGAATGCACTTGAGGTCCAGGCAGAACCCCTTTCGGGGCCTTGTTGGATGTGATGCCCAGTTGGTTGATGAAGCCATGGCTAAAGTGAAGAGGCATGATGCCTCTTTGTAGGTCATGAATGCATTTTGGAAGAGCTGGCTATTGAAAAGTTAATTTACTTAAGTTAAAAGTTGATGCAAGAAGAACTTTATTTCAGAAGGGCAAGAATCACAAAATCAGCTTAATAAGGTCATCTGTACTTAAGAATCACAAAATTAACAAGGTCAGCTGTATTTAAGAGCCTTAAATGAGCTTCATAGGGAAGAAAAGGGAGAGAGCTTTGCTTGTTTGATTTGGAGAAGTAAAAGTTATCAAGAAGTTACATCCCAAACAGGCAAAAATCACAGGGAGGGTCTCTAGGCCCAATTAGATCAATAATCATCTTGGAATGAGTTACTGATTCTTGGGAGATAGAGCCTAGAAGGAGTAAAAAGTTGTATCATACAGAGAGGGTTCAGAGGAGGCGACGAGGACAATTAGAGGGCTGGAGCACCTGCCCTACAAAGAGAGGCTGAGGGAGCTGGGCTTGTTCAGCCTGGAGAAGAGAAGGCTGCAGGGGGACCTCATTGCAGCCTTCCAGCACCTGAAGGGAGCTTATCAGCAGGAGGGGATTCAACTTTTTAAAAGGGTAGATAATGGCAGGACAAGGGGGAATGGATTAAGACTAAAGGAAGGGAGGTTTAGATTAGATATTAGGGGGAAGTTTTTTACAGAAAGAGTGGTGAGGTGCTGGAACAGGCTGCCCAGAGAGGTGGTGGATGCCCCGTCCCTGGAGGTGTTCAAGGCCAGGTCGGATGGGGCCCTGGGCAACCTTGTGTAGATCCAGGCCTGGAGGTTGGTGGCCCTGCCTGTGGCGGGGGGGTTGGAGGTCTATGATCCTTGAGGTCCCTTCCAACCCAGACCATCCTATGATTCTATGAATGTTGTGCCTTAGATGTGAAATGGTAAGAATTTGAAAATTAAATAGCAAAAACATCTTGAGGTACATATATAGCAAAATGTGGAACAAGGGAAGAAGTGTCAGAAAAGCTGCAGTGTGTATGTGGAGTAGAGTTTAGTCTTAAATTATATCCCTAAAATGAATTATTCAATTTACAACAGTATCGAACACAAGCGGAAAAGAAGGTGGATAAGGGGAATGAGCTTAGGGAAAGTACCATGTTTAAAGCCAAGAATTAAAGAATTTAATATGCTCCTGTCAGGGGAAATGACTAATCTTTATTGCAGAATTCTGTAAGCACATCTAAAATTACACATCTGTAAGCAAGTATTTTAAATAGATCTGTCAAATTGGGTGTGGAGCCATAGGACTAGAGAATAGGAAATAAAATACTTTTTTTATTTGAGAAAGGAGAACAAAGTAATTGTGCAGCACTGTTTGTTTGACCTCAGTAACATTCAGGGCTTTAGAAGAAATTCTGAAGGAGAATGTAATTGCAGGCAAGAGAGGTAAGTGATACCTGGAACATAATTAAGTGAGTTTTTAGCATAAGTAGTTTACACTAGACTAAAGTGATAGATATTTGATGAAATAACTGATGTCTAGGTAAAAGAAAAATGATGAAATGTGGTCTAGGTGAATTTTAATTCAACACTTGACATAATGCCATGATGGAAACCATGACCTCAACTGGAAAAGATAAATGTTGCTAGGAAAATAAAAAAAAAGGTGAAGTAGATGTGCAAGAAATCTAAAGGCATATGAGTAAGTCATGAGGTCAAGCACCGAGCTGGAGTAAAGTTGGTATTTAAGTACCTCATAGGGGATTTTGAAATAATGTCTTTGAATGAAAATACAGGAATGTGGAAATGTTAGTGAGGAAGCATCATCAACAACTTAGGTGGGTCAGAGTATCATGCAGAGGAAGAAATGATGAATTTCAGGAGTGAAATTAAAGACATGGTGTGAAACCACTTACCACAGACTGCAAGTTCGGACACTTCGATACCAATGACAAGCGTGTTCTCTACAAGGTTGGAAGGTTATTGCTGAAAACAGCAAAGGAGGACAATAGCCTGAGGTAACACTAAGCTCTGACTTGCTATGGGTAGTTGGTGGTGTTGCATTTAGGAAGACAAGCCTGATGCTGAAAGGTGTCTTGTCAGAGTAAGAAGGAATTAATGCCATCGTACAAGCCCTGGTGGGATCTCACCTGCAATGCTATGTGTAATTCTCACCGCTTTCGAGGAGGAGCTCTACTTTGAAAATGGAAGACAATGACCTGAGTCCAATGAATTGAAAACTTCCAGTTATTCAGGTGAAAAACAGCAGCATTTTGTCTGTAAAGAGTGGAATAGAACTATTTCAGTCAGAAAGGACCTACAGTGATCACCTAGTGTAACTGACTGACCAATTCAGCGCTAATCAAAAATTAAAGCCTGTTAATTAGGACATTGTCCAAATGCTTCTGAAATGCTTACAGGTTTGGGGCATTGACCACCTCTTTAGGAAGCCTGTGGGTTTTTAATGGATTACCATTTCGAGTTTAGATTTTATGCTCCTAACAATAAATACAGAGCATTCTTTAAACTATTAAGTATTTGAATAGGCTATAAAGCAAGAGCAGGACTCAACCTTCCTGATTTGGTTGGACACAGGGTTTCAGAAGATGCTGAGCAGACCTGCAGCATCAGAATGAACAGACTACAGCAGAACCGAGTAGACTTTTTCAGCTGGATGGGACCTACAAGGAACATCTAGTCCAACTGCCTGATCCCTCCAGTGCTGATCAAAAGTTAAAACATGTTGTTAAGGGCACTGTCCAAATGCTTCTGGAACACTGGCAGGCCTGGGGCACCAACCACCTCTCTAGGAAGCCTGTTCCAGTTTCTGACCACCCTCTGGGTAAAGAAATGCTTCCTAGTGTCCAGTCTGAACCTCCCCAATGCAGCTTTGAGCCATTCCCACACATCCTATCACTGTATCTTAGGGAAAAGAGGCCAGCACCTCCTCCACTTTTCTCTTCAGGAAGCTGAAAGGAACGGAGAGGTTGTTCTATGTGGGGTCGTGAGTAAGCAATAATAAACAGTGGCAAAGATCAATTAGACAATAGTTGTGACGTGTTGTCTCCCACATCAAGGCTGAATTCTGCTGCAAACTGCAAATACTGTTGCTCAAGCACAGTCTCCATTGTTTTTTCTTTCATGTCACCATTTACACACACTTCTAGAGGAGGAGTCGCTTAAACTTTAAACAGATTTCCCAGAACCTATTTGGCCTACAGATGGGGATCAAGTGAATTTTTTTAGGAGGTGTTGGCTTTTGGAAGGAAACAAGGAACAGACAATCTGAATTTCATTGGCTGTCCTTTATCGCTGTCGTTCGTGCTGTTGCCTTCAGTGCTGTTCTGAGGTACCTTGCAGATGCCTGGTGTTTTATTTGGGTTACTCCCTGGAGAAAACAGCCTCAGAAATAATTTCTATTAACACCTCCTGATCCACTAAATGACAGTCTTTGGATCACTCCTCTTGCTCAGCATTTGTTCCTTGCTTTAAGAGCCAGTTGTGGGTTCAGTTCACAATACAGAAAGCTTCCTGGACAAGGAGAGACAATGGAACATGCTTTTGTGTTTGCCCAGCTCTTGGAAAGAGAGAGGTGGCAGAGATGGCTTCTGGAGCCACAGTTGCTCTGCAGCATGCTTTCTTCTTCTTTCCCTATGCACACCTTGCTGTGAATGAATTTGAACAGTCCCAAGGCAGCACTGAAATTTCAAATGTGTGGGACACTAGATGATACAAGCTGATTTCTTCTAATGCCTTGGTATCTATTAAGTTTTTTATAAGCTTCAATCCCATTGCACATTCCTACTGTGCTTCCTTTCCCCTTTGAAGTCCATGGACCTAAACTTTAGCAATGGGAGGAGAAAGGGATCTTGGAGAAGAGAGTTCCCCACCTACCTGATCACCCTCCCACCCAAGACCACTGTATTCTTGTCCACAGAGTGCAACAATACTGTGGTGCTTGGTGGCAATACGATGGTTCTCTTGGCACTGGCACCATAGCAGATGCAAATGACGCTGCTGACTGCGACAGAGCTCTGTAGACTATCTGTGGCGAGGGGAAGCGCTGCAGGGAGGTGGTCTGTCTGACCCAAGGACACTTGCCACTTTGTAGCTTTCTGGGGACCACCACAGGAAAGAACTACATGGATGGTATCTGCAATTTAATCAGTCTGTGACCCTGAGCATAGCCATAGGATTGGAGTTAGAATATTTTGTATGAGTGGCAGTAAGTGAGCAGTAATGGTGATTTATTGAGCATCTTTTACCCTGATGTCTTGGAGCCAGGATCAGAAATGTTTCCTGGCAGTACTGAGCTGCTAGACCAGGGGCTTTCCATTGCTTTGAGGTTGCAGAGGAAGTTTCCCAGTAGAGGTGACAGTCTCTTCATGGTCAGTTCAGGCCTACTAAAGCTGCGTTTTTCTCGCCATCCTTCGCACAACTTTCACGGCCGCGGTGCATGAAACACCCAGCGCGCTGCAATCTGTGAGGCTGAAAGCTGGGGGGAGGGGGGGTGGGGGAGTGGGGAGGAGGATAGTGGAGTGCACAGCTAGTACCAGATTTTCAGACACAGCTAGTACCATTTATTTACTCGAGTCCCTTGGGAATGAGGGCTTGAACAGACGGTGCGAAATCCGCCATTTGGAGAGAAGGAAACGTTTATTGGTACTTTTATAAAAGGAAACAGTCTCTATCATACATTGTTATAAATATTTATAAATAGTCTGTAGGACTTAAAACCCACTCAAATAAATAAATAAATACTGCAATATAAATAAGTAATGCTCTTTCTTACTAGCTGGTGATGGCCAGCATCTCCTTTGAAGAATTCATTCTCCTGACATTTCCAAACAATTCTCTATGGTTACAAATATGGGGTTTTGTTGCAAAATCCACTGTGCTTTCACTCTTAGCTTGGGGACTAAATCCCCCAGCTACCGGTGGTGTGAGCAACTTTCTTATCGTGCTCTAGTATATGAATGTAGAGGTGGGACAGAGATTTAACCAAATTGCTGCAGGTCTGTGACTCGGAGTCCACAACAATTGATGTGACATGAAAACTTTGCTTGTGTAATTGCAGTCCAGAGTTCTCGAGGAACAAAAGCCCAGAAGAATGGTATAGGAATCAAGTAAAATTATTAAACTAGAACATATAGATAAAATCACACATCTCCACTGTATGGACAGCAAGGTAAGGAGCCTTGCTGTGTTTTGTATAAGCAAGGAAATACACAGCTATCTGCCCACCCTGTGATCCTCCTAAATCTATTAGAATCACTCATTTCCTTTTGAAATTAATCTAAGCCATAATGAGTTTAAAAGAAGAAAAATCAATAAATTATAAGACAGCAGTCTTCATCTAATCCTAATCATTTGGCTTTTCCTGTGCTTGTAAGAACTTCTGTGAATTACTCCATTCCAGAAAAACTATTCTAACAGCAGAATCAGGCCCTATGACTTGTCTAACATAACTTGGATGTCGTAGATAAAGCGATATCCTGTATATATACTTATGTAGGAATAAAGATTATTTTAAATGCTGTCAGTAGGACAGACCCTGCACTAAATCCAGAACAATTTTAAGGAAAGCAAGAAACACAGGGGACCTTACTTTGATTTTGTGACACTGCTGTGTCCACTCCAGTGGCTTCAGTGAATTACTTCATGAGAGAGAGAGAACAGGAAGAGAATCTAGCCTAAAGTCATTTGCATTAGTGCTATGAGCGCATTTGCGACAATCGTACCATTTTCAGACTGTTGTCAGGCTGATAAATATACTAAATAGACAAACCAAAAGAAACTGCATCTCAGCATGCAGAAAATGCACACACACCAAAATAAAAACCTCTTCTCATGTATCTGCCACACTGGCTTGCTGCTTTTTTTTTCCCTTCCTGCTGCTGATCAGTACCTCACTATTCCTTTCTGCGGAGTACACCAAGGATAACTTCTTCAGAACTACACAGGTGTAAGATTACAAGAAGATTGAATCAAATTGAAAGAACTCAGGAGAAAAATAGTATGTACACAATTTTCCAAATCCTCTTGAAAATGAATACAGCTCCATTAAACCAAATCAAGCTATACTGAATTCTAGCAGCTAACAATTTTGACACTTAAATGACAAGGAAATGCTCTACCATGCAGATACTCTTAGGTAAAGGTTTGTAAACTTCAGATGTATACATGGAGGTTAGATTCTGGTAAGAAAACTTACCCATAACATACATCAATCTAGGGAAAAGGTTTTGTCAACACTTAATATTAAAGTAATTTCACTCTTACAAGTACAGAGCATCTGATGCCTGCTCAGAACTAAATAGAAACACGGATGCTAATCTTAGGTTCTCCTCTTCTAAATACAAATTTCATTTTCACTCATTTGATGAGAGTCTCCATGAGCTACTAAGAGTTTGACAACTATAAGGCATAATTCTTGGGGGTTCCCCCCACCCCCGCATAATTCAGCAGTGTGTAAAACAAATCATCCTGTTTAACACACTATTGTTTACTAGTAATCCTGGTACTTCTCTCTGGGTTGGAAATATGCAAAACTACTGCCTGTCTCTACATGATATTTCCATATTGTGATGCTAGAATTTAATGAATAGACAAATGTGATAGAGAAGGACTTGAAAAAATCACAGAACAGAGTTATAGAATCATCTGAGACAACAGTGAGACTCTCCTCTTTTCTTCCCCAAACATCACCTCAGATTCAATGTCAGAAATGACTCTTTCTACACAAGACCCTTGATTTTGTCCTGTTCTCCTGTCAGCTACTCCAGTTTTCCACATGTGCTGCACTTACGGCAGCAAAGCAGTCACTTTTTCACCCCCATGTGCATCAAAAGGAACTGAAGCTCCAATTTAACAGCTAAAAACTTATATAGTAACTTTTATATAATAATAAAACACACCATCGGTCAGTTTGTCTGCTGTGCTTGCATTGCCAGGGATGGGGCTAGTGAGAGGCTCCCCTGTCTCTTTTGGCATCTCAGCTGCTCCAGGTCTCTTCCCAGTCACAGCAGTAGCACACCACCAGTTTCTCGGTTGATTGAAGGGAATTCTTTTTTTCACTGATACCTACTTAAGGTGATTCAGACCCTACAAGGTTTGGTTTGTATTATTCTTTTTTTTTTTTTAATTAAAAAGAAGGTACCTTCTTTCCAGCAGAACAGATCCCCAACTAGAAAACGCCCAACTTGGTTTTTTTTTCAATAAACTGCCATCTCTGAGGACGAAATTTGAAAGGAAGGATTCTTTCCCCATGCCTTTCAGGTTTCTAAGAGCCGTTTAGGCATTCAGACTGAGCGTGCTAAACCGTTCCTTCTGCCTGGTTTGTTCACCTGTGTCTTCGGCTTGCAACGGGCGAGGCCGAGTTACCTGGTAAGGTAGAAGCGAGGGCTCGCGTACCTCCTGGCATCCATCATGGCGTGCGGGTCGTCCGGGTTAACCACGTCGTTCTGGTTGATTCTCATGGGCTCCCTGGGCACGTGGGGAAAAGCCGCTTGCTGCTGCAACTGAGCTCCCAACGCAGAGATCTTTCTCTGTGGGGCCAGGATCTGGTGAGGATCCATTGGATCAACATCCGCACTTCTAGTATTTCTGTGGGGCTCAGGTGTGTTGAATCGAAACAAAGGGATTTCATTTCTCCTGGACAAAAACTGGGAGTATGGAGGTGGATTCATCCCTGGGAGGAAAGCTTGTTTAACTCTGCCTAAGCTAACCAGGAAGTTGTGTTTGGGAGATTGGTACACATCGTATCCGTTTTCCAGTGTCCTGTGGTTGAACATGCAGTCCTCTTGACTGAAGTAGTGCTTAGGGAAAAAAAATATGACACCTGTGAGCAGAGGGATTTGGTGAATGGCAAGTGCCAGTTAAAGATGGAAAGAGGGACGAGATCTTGCAGCAGGCGTTTTTCTGACCTGCCAGCTCTGTAACTCAGACTATTCAGGCTTAGTCAAATGAAGGTCTGAGTTCCATTATGAAGGTATCATAATGACAGCATTGTTTTCTTTCAGAGTGCTGCATTGCTTGAGCTACTCCCAACCCATGGCTCTAAGCTACAGCAGGAATTCGGATGGGTCCATCACTGGATCTCATTCTATCCTCATTTACCCAAGCAGGAGCTCAGGTGGTTTATGTCAGCTCTACAACTCTATGTAATCGAAGAAGAGAGAAAAATTTAACCTAAGTGGCAGGTCCTCAGCTCGCTTATATCTACATCTCCCTGCTGTAGGTGTAGGGATTTGTCCCAGCTAAGGAAACAGGCACCCCAGTAGCAGACTGCGCCTGTTTCGGTCTCGAGCCTTGTAAGTAAAGCTTACTCACCGAACCAAACACGTTTCCTTTCGTGTCCATACACAGGTAGCGTCCACTCTTCACGCCTGTGATTATTACCAAGCCAGCACCCTCAGACTTGATCATTAGGGCACCTATTTAGAACAACAAAGGTGTCAAATCCAGGACCCAGTTTGACACGGCACCGTTGCCTTACAGACCCACATATACTCTGTCTGGAAGTGTCCTCTGGAGTTCTGAACCAGCCTCCCATGACAACTGGGACTATTGCTCACACAAAATCAGGTTAATTGTGGATTTGCCTGTCTGAGCCTTGGAAATCTCCAAGGATAGAGATACCACCACCTGGCTGGGTGCCTTGTTCCAGCGCTGCACTAACCTCCCAAAGACAGTTTTTTCCCCTAACATCCCTTCTGAAGTCCTAAACCCCATTCTGAGACCACTGCCCTTAGTTCTGTCATTGGCCACTACTAGAGCTTGTCTAGATTATCCTTAACCTCCTTTAGAGCTCTAAGAGCGGTTTCACTGATGCTGAGTAAAGTGGGAATGGTAAGGTTCCTGTGACCTGCTGACCGCAGTAGGTGGTTTGCCTTCCCCTCAGAGTGGGTGACTTTTGTCTGACTGGGTTCCCTCTGTAACCCTGGGTGCCTGTGCGGCTGCAAGGGGTTATTGCAGCCCTGGTGCAGAACTTTGCACTCTTCATTTAACTGGCATCTCAGTGGTACTGTGGTGCCTCGGTTGAGATTCAATAAGCCTCCCTTTGGTGACCCCTTGCACTGCCTGATTTCCACCCTTCCTTCTCCACCGTTCCAAATACCAGTGCACTGGCTTCCTGGCAGACATGGGAAAAACATGGTTTGGCTGCCTGTTGTTCTCTAAAAGATCACACTGTTTCTTGCACAACATGCCTAAAATGAGTTTTATAAAACCTTTAAATACGCAAGAAGAATAACAAGACAGTACAAGCATCCCTGCAAGTGTTTCATTAGTAAACCCTAAAAAATAAAATAAAATAGCAGGACTTGATTCCATTATAACTTTTAAAAACATCCTTTGCTCTGGATATGCTTATATAAAAACATCATTGCATAGTCTTACATTTTTAATTGCATGTTTGAAGAAGATGCTGTGCAGCAATAATAATAATAAATATTACTTTATGATGCCTGGCTACTTGTGATCTGAGTGCTGCTAAAAGAGAAGTACTTTTGAAATGCTGTGAAAAAACCCTAAATCTTAACCACCACCCCCTCTTCCCCACATCTTCCTACTAACTAGAATGTTTGGGCCAGGTGTTCAGCATGGGAAGTACACCTTAGCTTTCCGTGAAAATAAACAAATGAGACAATTTGAGAACCTCTTAGTTACTGCAGAGAATAGTTACTTCTTATGAACCCCACAGCTTAGCACTTATTTTCTGACCGTCTGGCTTTTCATCATTTTCCCCTTTCTAATCAACCTTTCCCTACCCATGTTCTAGGCACATTAGAGTTACTTTTAGTAGTTTTCAGCTCTCTGTCCCAAAATCGAGGTTTTATGGATCCTCTCAGTTTTCCACCCCTGCTGCAGTGACTTCCTTCGGGGCAGTTCCTTTGGCAATTCTGTCACTGCAGTGGGAAGCAGCTGTTTGGGGAAAGTCATCACTACCTCCAAGAGGAACCTCCACAAGAAGCTGTGGGTAAAATCAGGAAGTGAAGGATAATTCAGGTAGGTTTTGCTTGTGGAGTATTACAGGAGCCATGGGGCTTTATTCCTCTTAGGCAAGGAATGTAATTCCCCATCCACTAGATTTCTTTGGGGAAACTTGTTTGTTAAACAAAAGGAGGACTATAGTTTTGCATATTTTCCATCCCATAGCTATGTTCCTCTGCCTGCCTGCTTAAGGATTTTCTACAGGTAGCAAGGAAACCAAAACCTTGCTCTCCCTCCCCTGCTCCCATGAAGACCGAGGGTCCACAGCAAGCCACTTACTGTAAATGGTTTGATGAGGAACACCATCAACGTAGCCATCAGCATTGATTTGGAGATGGAAGCTGTTCCTCTCTGTGTCTGTGTAGAGGTGCAACAGGCGGTCTCCATTCCCCCAGCTGGGATTCAGCAGCGGAGAGGAGTTGGGAAAGGCGAGGGTAGCCTTCAGGCTGCAGAGCAGCAGCAGCAGGTACCCCAGGCAGCTATGGGGACTGCTCAGTGGCATGGCTGGCTGTTCCTGGCTGTTGGTGGGTACCTGCAATGCGATGCTTCTCTGTGCTTGTCGCTTTCCCTTGGTCGCCTGGGTCTGGAGGGTGAATCCTCAGATAGGTTCCCTTCTTTTCTGCAGAGGCTTATAAAGGGCAGCAAAGTGACATCACACAGGAAAAACCTCTCCACATCCTTGATTTCTGTCAAAGCAACATTTTAAGTGTCCTGAAACCTCAAGGGAAGGATCTCTGGCTAAGGTGCGGGGGGGAAAAATGTAAGGTTTCTAAAGACAGCTCACGAAAGCTAATCATATGTTCAAATGTTATCTACAACCCTGTGACATCTGAAAGCTTCCCACGCCCCTACTGTCAGGTCCAGGAAGAGCAATCTGCTGAACTTTACTTTTGCTGAAGGGAATGACCTTCCAGACCCGAATTATCTTTTTTTTTTTTTTTGGTGGTTTTTTGGGGTTTTTTTTTTCCTCAGATAGGTTTATTCAGATTCCCACCTACCCTTCCTCTCAGTTTCCAAAATGCATTCTGACTTAGTGGATATATCAAATGCTGCTAAAATATTTTGCCAATGTATCAAAAGCTGGTATTGGGTTGTCCTAGGCCACACACACACACACACACACACACAGCCCCCATTACAGCCTAAATTCAGCAGTGAGCCTGTTGGGCTGATGTTTGTGTCGCTCCATGTCAGCAAAGAAACCTTGATATGAGCACAACCCATTTCAAATAAGCTGTCCCTTTTATTTCTCCTGCCCCATTCTGAGTTGCCTAAATAATTTGAAGTTTCCCAAGCAGCTGAAAATTGCCTGTAAAACACCTCGAAACTGCACACTTGTTCCTGCACTGCACATCTGGCTGGCAGCCTTTTACAGAGCCGTGCAGGTTAGCGTAGCCAGCAGATCTCAGAAATGAACCAAACCTGGAGTCACTCACAACAGCACATTTTCATTACTTCATGGTGCAGCAAACAAGTCTGGAGGAACTACAAAGGGACATGACCAAGCTGTAAACTAATAAACGGCCAGTGGTGTTAAAAAAGAAACAAGTTCCAAGGCACAATACCTGCTTTTCAGGTGTCCTGCCAATGTTCTGTGGCTTTACAAACAAGTTTTCCCATTGAAAAAAGAAATAAATAAAGAAAAAAAGGTTCCACTTGTTGTGTGAAAAGGCTGTACTGGCGGGACACCGTGTATATAGGTAAACCAATCATGATTGATAGGAAAAACAGGTCATAAAACTAGAGGTTTTGTTCAAAAATTAATGCAAAACTGAAAAGACTACCAAATACATATACATATATATATTTTAAAATTTATTTTTTTAAAGAAAACTAAGGATTTTAGCTGTAGGAGTCTTAGGTTCAGTTAGTCACTAGTTGGACACAGCATGCAGAAGTCTTAAGTGCCATTACCAAGTTGTGGAGCAGTGCCATCAGCACCGAGCATATTATGGACTGATACAACTGTAACCAACTGTAAAAGTGGATCTGATTTTTTTTGTGGGTTTTTTGTTGTTGTTGTTGCTGTTGTTTAAAATTAGCAAAACCTTGCCAAATTCTTCTGTCACACCTGAGTAAATTGAGAGACTTGCGTCAGTGTATATACACCTGTGCAAATGACAGCATTTTTTAGCCAAAGTGTATAAGGGTCATACCTTAAACTGAGAGGACTGAAAAAGCTGTCTTCACTGAGAGGCAGTGTGGGCTACAGATGTTTTACTGCTTGTAACATCTGAACTAATACCTTCACTTTCACTCAGAAGACAGCTCGGAAGGAAAGGAGGGTGAATTTTCCTTCTCTTTTTCAAAGCCATGTGTCTATTTATTGTTGAAACTACCCACCAATATTTTTCCACTCTGGTGTTAAAACAAATGTTTGGGGGTTTTGCTGCTGTTTGCTTGCTTCGTTTTTCTTTTGCCCCCTTTCACTAGGCTGCTGTGGAAATGGGGCTGTGTATACCTCAGGAACAGTTGCAACCGTATCTGCAAGAGGCACTTACAGGATAGTGTATCCTCTTGGAATTTTTTTGTGATTCCTTTGTGAATGAAGTTTTGCTGGCTTGATATTCATTGCAGCCTTCCAGTACCTGAAGGGAGCTTATAAGCAGGAGGGGATTCAACTTTTTAAAAGGGTAGATAATGGCAGGACAAGGGGGAATGGATTAAAACTAAAGGAAGGAAGGTTTAGATTAGATATTAGGGGCAAGTTTTTTACAGAGAGAGTGGTGAGGTGCTGGAACAGGCTGCCCAGAGAAGTAGTGGATGCCCCGTCCCTGGAAGTGTTCAAGGCCAGGTTGGATGGGGCCCTGGGCAACCTTGTGTAGATCCAGGCCTGGAGGTTGGTGGCCCTGCCTGTGGCGGGGGGGTTGGAGCTCTATGATCCTTGGGGTCCCTTCCAACCCAGACCATCCTATGATTCTGTGATTCTATGATTCAGCTGTTGATGGAGTAACCAGGTGCACGAAAGCTTGCTTACCTTTTCAGCCCTCTCTTAGCCTAGTAGAAGTGATGACAACCTTTCTTCTCTCGTCACACTGCTGCATCAGTACTAATGGTATTTCTGCAACTTTTACCACATATGTCCCCACTGCTTTTTTACATCTCTATGTTGTTCTGAGATGTTTGGCCAATTAAACAGCTTTTCTCAGTTCTCAGTGAAGAATTAGTAGCAGAGTCTTACAGGTTTTGCTTAGTTTAGAGGGAAGAATAAAAGAGAACTGAGTTTGAAGACCAAAAACTTTTCATCAAACTCAGATCTCTTCTTCTTTAACTGCTACCTTGGTCCAAATGAATAATTCAGCTGGTGCTGAATGTTGCTCAAACATGGAAGTAGGGTCATTTCTCCTCTGGAGGAGCCTACACTTTTTAGCAGTCAGGAGGGAAAGTAGGTGCTGTGGAAAGAGCACTGTGAGTACCTGTAGAGCTGGATGCATGGTGCCAGGAAAAGGCAGGGCTGACCTACATCTTAGGACTGAGTGCAGACATTTCTACCATCAGGCTTGACCATGTTGTCACATTTCCCACTTACCCATTGCAGGGGTGCTACACAGCTAGTGTCCCATGCCATGGTGGCTCAAAGCTTTGCCTTGGAAGCATCCTGCAAAGGCAGCTGGGAGGTGGCCCCAAGGTACTGCCCATGGTGCATCTCAGGGAACCCCAGTGGTGTAGTAAGGAAATTCTCATTTCAGAGCAAGGTTGAAAGGAAAAGACAAGTAAGACAAGCCCCAGTTTTCAAGCTGAAATGTATTTTAGGAAACCATTGATGTTCTGCTTCTTAGTAGGTTTCACTCCTCTTGCTCTCCCTGTGGTACCTCCATCCCAGGGCTGCTCCTGCTGCCTCCTTGCTTCAGAGGCAGCGCAGGTCTGGCTAAGTCGATTGGTCTGGATGGTCAGTTAGGTCAGGTGCCTCAATGGTGATGTCTGTGACGTTTGCACCTTGATGGTGCAGCAGGGTGTCTTAGGAGTGCTAGCCCAGGACATGCAGCAAATGGGACACAAACCATTTGTTATCTATAAATGAACATGAGCAAAGCAAATGTTCAGTAGAAAGTTTTGTAATTTATTTAAATATGGTCATTTAACTGAAAATTATACCCAAATCTGTATACAGAAGGAACTAAGTTAGGTCATGGGAGCAGCCTGGCATCTGCCTTTCCCCCAGCTTTAGGTCGTTTTTCTGATCAAAAGTTTCAAACCATTTCACACCTGTAACCCCCTGATCTCAGCAGCTGCAGCTCATCCCTTGTCCAGCTGCTAGCAAAGTCACTTCTTTCTTCTGTTGCTTATCACTTCATTCAGCAGCAGAGGACTTACAAGGGAAAGGTGAGGTTTCTACAACAAATTTAAGCTACTACAAGTGATCTGCCCTTAGTTACCTTTTGTGTCGGACCCCTTGAAAGTGCTTTTTGCACCATCAAAAGTTTGCAGGTAAAAAACAAACGAACAAACAAAAGTTTCCTACTCAATGCAATGGGGTTGCAGGGTTTGCCTACTAGCAAAAAGGCACGTCGCCTCACAGTGCTGGGCTACTTTTTATCATGCAGAAGCACCTGTAGCAGTGTTGCTTAACAAAGCATATTGACTTATATTTAAACAGGTGTGTGGCTTGGCCTTTTGCAGAACTTGGTGCTCTCTGGGTTTCTGGGATGGCCCCAGGAAACCTCTTGCTCTCTGCTGTGTCAAAGATCACCAGGGAGTTTGGGTTCACAGATTTGAAAATACCACTGCTCTTCACAGTTTCTTTTGCACAGCATCTCTTCAAAGAGGTCAGAGAAATCAGGGGCCCTTCCCTCTCCCCTCTCTTCCTTAAAATCACTGTAATAACTGACTCTGGGACAATCACATCTTCAGTGTTGGAAATACAAGGGTGGAGTGCCACTCCAGAAGTTATTCTAGGAATAATGACGCACTAAGTCGACGGTATGTACAGTGGATGCTCTGTGTGTATGTGTGTGCATGAGCCTTTGCCACAGACTTTACCCAGTGTTGTTAAACACATCCTGAGTGACCTTATTTGGATGTCCCATTCTTGTCACACTGCCCACGACTAAAGAAAACATCCTGGCTAGGTTCACCTACGTGAAACAAATGAGGTAAGCACAGCCCACTGGCTCTGGGACCGCAGTATGTACTAGCAGTTCTGCAACGTGCTTGCCAAATATATTGTTTTGGGTCTTCTGTTCCACTCCCTCCCCATCCCCCCACCCCTCTGCCCTGCCACCCCACTTTTCTACATAGTAGACATTTTGGAAATCCATGTCAAATTTCAGAAGTGCTAAGCCACCTGCACAGGCATGATCAGACGGTGGTATTGCTGGAATAGCTTCCTCAATGCCTTTCTCTACAGGAAGGCAGGATGTATGGTCTTCCTGAGAAGTGACTGTCTTTTCTTCTTGGCACTTTTCTTTCCAGTCAGAGAGAAGACTGGCATAAGCTTTCAGCTCTGGTTCACAAGTCCAAAACAAGGAGGGGGAGAGTGGGTGGAGTGGGCAGCTGTTTACCAGTGGCCTTAGGGATTATGGGCATTCAAAACTGAATGCAAGAATGACAGACAGAAAGAGAGAACCCCAATATTTCACTGTATTCTAAGGAGGAGGTAGATAAGAGACCAAAATTCCTTGCCTGTATATGTCCCAGCTGGGCATTTGTGATGCTGTTTGTGTTGTTTTGCTCTGACTGAAATGAAGGGCCTCATTCCTCCTCCAGCTGAGATCCTTGGCAGAGCTCCCAGTCAAAGCAGAACCAGTCCCTAAAAGGTTGTGTTTTCTGAACACAGAGTGTTTCTGTCATTTTAAAGGGTCTGAATTTTCTTAGGTATTGTGGCATAGGGAATGGTTACAAGCTGTGATGCGAGCCGCTGATGCCCTCTGTTTCCAAAGAGGTGCTTCTAGTTTATCGAAATGGAGCCCACCAGTTGTAGCACTCGTTCCTCTGGGGGTGGGAAGACCCTTTCACACATGGGGACCTGCTTCTCGTGCAGCAAAAGTCAGCACCTGGACTCAACCAACCCCACAGATCATCTAATGTCCTTGGTGGTCGGTAGATGAGAGAACTTCCTTGTCCTAAGGGTGAGACAAATGACAAACGTTGGTGGGGACATGAGGGTAGGTCCAAGCAGAGGAGTAAGGGGGGGGGTGGGGGGAAGTGTTCAAAGTGGAAGGTATGGGTGTGAAGGGGCACACCAAGAAAGTGAAGGAAGAGGGCATGAAGACAGACAGACCCCTTTTTGCATTTGGTTGTGGCAGCTGCTGGTCTTTGTACATGAGCAAACTCTGAGGGAATCTGCCTGAGCAAGGCAGGTGGTTGAACCAAATGCCCTTTCTCCATGCCTGGCGGTATTAAGTTCTCTTGATAATCTGCAGCATAAATAGATATATATATTTAAAACCACTTGGTGTTCAACCTGTAATTTCATCTACGGTACCGTAAGAGTGAAAGAGTTTCAAGTCAATTCCAACCCTATTAATATACTTGTGTCAAAGCTCAGGTGTTTTTTTCTCCTCAAAACTAGACAGCTCAGCTCAATCTGAGCTCTCCCACGGAGATCTCTGCACACTTTGTCTGGATGTCCTTTGCTTGTAGCTCTTTGATTGCAGGCAAAGAATCAAAAAGATGTTAAAACTTAAAGATAGTATCTTCCCTTTCATCTGCAGGGGAAGGGCACAAAAAATGAAAAGTGGCTTCTGAAAGACTCCTCTCAGTTGCACTCTGGTTTAAAGGCTGGCACTCAGTTATTTGTCCAGCATTTTGCCCACAGCACCTCTGTTGACTTTCACTTCTGTCCAGCTCTTAGTACTGGAAGCAAAGTCAGTATAAATAGAAATGTGCCCTTGGGGAAGTCTTCTTTTCCTGTGTTGTTTTTCAGGCTTGAAACAGAAGCATCTGGGTGCTCGGGGTTGACGGGAACTTCAATTTCTCAATGCTCTTATCAAGTTTGATTATGGCTGCTTACTGAATCCAAACTCTTGTAGCCAAATGCTGCTGAAATTGTTTTGCTATTGAGCTGGTCAAGGAAATTTTTTTTCTCCTGCACACCCACACACATGAAGTAGAGAACTGAGCTTTCCAGATAGTTCTTCAGATGTCTGAGCTCCTTGTCTCTTGTAAAAAACCTGTAGGGGTTGGTGGCACTTAGTCTGGAGTCTGACACTGTGAAATGTAGCTTGCTAGCATGGCAAGCTACTTGTGGTCTTCGAAGGACATTTGCTTTCTCAGCTGAAATACGAGCTTACTCTTGAGAAATGCATGCCCTTACACAGGGAGCAGGAGGGATGGAGATGATAGCCTAATAAACATAAACAAACATTTTTTAAAAGGCATTCTTTTTTTTTTAAATCATAATTTTCTTATTTTATGTTTCCAAATCTGTTTTGGGGAGGAAAATAATCATTATACTATAAACAACCCTTAAGTTTTCAACTATACAGCAATGATATTTGATCTAGACATAACTGAAGATAATGTCTAGGCAGTCTAATCTTACCAGTCTCCCTCCACAGTTTAGGACCTGAGCTTCAGTGACTATGCAGGTTCTGAGTTGTTGGTTTGTTTTTTTTTTCTGAGGAAGAGATTACGTTTTAACAGTGGACCTCTCTGGCATCAGTTTGGTTTCAGATGTAAAGAAACAAAGAACAGTCTCACAAGGCTTAAAAGATACTCTGATGTTACCAGAAATTCTGAGAAATGGATTTGAAATGCAACTATTAAGGATTTGTCAGTGGTGTCTGCAAACCAAACAGAATGACATTAGGTTAACGAATGGCACTGAAAGAGGGAGGATTTAAAACTAATAAAGCAGTATCAGAACGAGCAACATACCTTTTGCTTTGGTCAGGAAAAAAAAAAAAGGAGGCAAAAACTGAGAGAACTGGTTCCTAGCCATCTCCATGGATAGTGCTTTGTTCCAAATGGGCTGCTCTAACAGCCCACTG
This sequence comes from Zapornia atra, assembly GCA_013400835.1. Taxonomy (NCBI): domain Eukaryota; kingdom Metazoa; phylum Chordata; class Aves; order Gruiformes; family Rallidae; genus Zapornia; species Zapornia atra. The sequence continues at coordinate 36,157 of VZTU01011766.1, read as the reverse complement.
TAATACACAATTCCTGTACAAAACCTGTAAGCTAAAATCCATTAAGACTGAGCAGAAAGTATCAGCAATTTAGGGTAAAATATGCTGTGGTCACAAGCTGAAGCAAAGGAAATTTTGGTTGTAGAGAAGTTAAAAGTTATTCCCCTGAGATGCAGCACTTGAGCAGATGCCCAGATTAGTCTGTAGGACCCAGCCTTGGAGACAGTCAGAGCTTAAGTGGGCAAGGTCCTGAGCGAGCTGGTCTAGCTCAGGAGTTGGTGCTGCTTGAACTAGGAATCTCCAGGGGCCCCTTCCCACCTAAATCTTTCTCTGATTCTATGACGTTGGCCATTGTAATGCATGCCACTGCATTCATTGACAGTTTCCACCAAACTAATGATTTCCTCTGTTAGATAGAAGATGAGACTAGATAGTAAACTTAGTTCTAACCTAGTTTTAAACTCCAGTCTCTTGGGTTCACGTGTTTCAATCAATTGTGTTTCCTGGAGGAAGAGATAGAAAGGCTTAGCTTAAAGAAATGAAGAGTGGGAAATGCAAAAAGGGAAGGGGGATGCAGTGAAACTGGGAAAAGAAAAAATACATAGACAACCTCATCACCTGTCATGAGCCCTTTTGCTGTGGGGTAGCAATGACATAGCACGTGACGGGTATGTTTAGAGTTGACTCGATGCAATTGCACGTATTGCTCTTTAGCTCTGAGACTAAATTTTTGTGAGATTCCTTTGGAACTAAAACTTGATTTGAGAAATGTTTGCTCTGTAGGTTTTTAGAGTAATTCTTTTATCCGAAAACCTAAGCAGTAAATGAAGAAGCCCCTGATGGAACTGAGCTCTTGTACCCAGTGCTTCTAACGAAAGGAAAACAGAAAGGTTTCCCAAGCTACTACAATGCTAATAAATGATTCTTAACTCCTTTAAAGCAATGTGGAGATAGACATTGGTAAAAAGCAGGGCGAGGTAACAATGACTTAATTTTTTCACCTAAAGCCATGTTAGCTCAGCTTGGCTCAGAAGATGGGGTCTGTTTGTTGGAGGCATTTCTGTGATGGGAGCACCTGAAGCCCGTGGATAAGTATCAATTAGGTTTGATGGAAACCTGGCAAAGATTTGTCTTAAACTCTGGCCCTGATCCAGGTTTTCCTTCACAGCATGGCTTTTTCATGTAGATTTGCAGCTACAATATTTCTTTGCAGACAAAATAGCTCTTCATGTTGCCTTCTTAGCCTGTCACGCTGGTGGCAAGAAGGAACTTAAGTGACACGTTGCACCCTGGTTGCACAGGTTCATCAGCTGCTGGGACACTGATCCTGCACCTGGGCCCTACTGATCTTTGGCCATTTTCACAGCTGGCACAAGCTGGTGTCAGGCCAGGGATGGTTGGGAAACACATTCTATTTCAAAGAAGACAAGCAGGCTGTTTTTATCATCTTTATTGAAGTTTTGGACTCCCATCAAACCACTCAATTTTCCAAAACCAAAGATTTGCTGGCTGACTTTTTTTTTAAACTTAGAAATTCAACCTAACTTTTTTTTTTAAAAATAAAACCAAACCAAACTAAATCCAAATCCTTCTATATTAGTCTTTCCACACCCTCATAGACCTTCTTACATGACAGAGCCTGGCTAGTCCACCTGCCTAGCCTGGACATAACTATGACTTTTTGACACTGATGTCACTTCAAGACCCATGGTTTATTTATCCCTCAATCTCCATTGCTGGGGGAAGAATGGAAATGAATTCAATTTAACACCTTCATGACAGCTGATGACCAGAAAATTCATGCAGAAGAAATGTCACAGTCATCCAAGTGGCTTGTAGACCTGTAAGTTGATTGTTATAAGGGTATGGAAAACACATCATATTTGATGTTATCCTTGTCTGAGAAATCTGAAGTCTGCGAGTTTCTTTCTAAAATCTACAATACGATGTCTTCAGATTTGTTCAAGATTTACAGAATGTGGTACCCATACATACCCCCATACATGTCCCTTCCCTATTCCACATTTTTATTGCTCCAGGTGTTGATTTTGCAAAATGCTGTTTCTGTTGAGCTGTTATGGAAGGTCTGTGGCCTATCTGTTCAGGTTCTGAAATTTGCCTGTCACTGGCACACCAGTTCTGTTGACCTGCCTACCCAAGTAGTGTGTCTTATCTAAAAAAAAATTCTTTCTCCTGGTGTGCTTGCTTCTAAGGTCCTTAGGAACACTGAGGATCCAGATATACATCCTCAACAAGAAAATAAGTTTGTGCATCAATCTCCTGTTGTATCACACTGCAAAGTGGCTAAAAGTAGCCTGACTGGTTGTTTTGTTTTGGTAAAATTCTTTGTTTTATGTAAAGTTTCCTATTCCTGACATTGCTGTTAGCCTAGCACTGGGATTTAGTGCTTTTGCACAGGGTTAACTAGATGGTAATAACTTACTGAAGTGAAGAAGTACTTAACATATTTTCACTAAGGGACCATGGATCACGCAAGATCAAGGTCAGAATCGAGTAAGTTGCTTGTGCTGCTTGCTGTTCCCATCAGCTCAGCCTGCTCAGGCCGCACAGAAACATTGCCAAGAGTCAAGGTAGGGTGAGGATTTTTCATGTGTCCACTACTTTGCAGTAGCCACTTGTGTTTTGACCCTGTGTAAGCTAGATTACCCACTGGATAAATGAGGTAGTTAAACTGCTATTGAAAAAGATCAGAATCTCACAGAACGATGCCTATGCTGGTTATCATAACTACCTTCATTATGTTTTAGCAGCAGATCTATTGTCTCTTCAGTGAACTGGAATATCTGTGTTGGTGCAGTGAGGCCTGGGCCTCGTTCACGGGCAGAGTAACCCTAGGAAAAAAGCTAGGCTCCGATCACCTGAAATGACTCAGGATGGATCAGTTCTCATAACAAATATTTAAGAAAATAACAGATGCTCTTTGCCTGACAGTGCTGAAACAAAGACAATTGCAAACAACTCTGTTGGTTTATACATTATCACTAATGATTTCTTATTTGACGTAAGTCGCTGTGGTCACATTGTCCTCAGAGGAGCTATTCTAGTGCTGCAAGCTCTGGTCCGTGAAATCAAGAGCACACAACAAAACTGTGAATTGCAAACAGTTAATTTAAGGGACAGGAATTTAGTCCTGATCAAGGCATTTTGGTCCACACCCTGTAACAAAAAACCCACAACTATTATATGCACGCATGTATTCAATCCAGGATTGAATAATATGCTCGCATCTCATGATATAAGGACACAGCTTGTTCAGCTCATCTGGACTTATTGGCCCCTTGGATTTTGGCCAAACAATTTTCAGCAGACTACAGCTTCCAAAACAAACATGCTTTTGGGTTGAGCTGGATGCAGAGCTTGGCTAGAGAGAAAAAAGAAATCTCCGATTGTGGCTGCATACTTGGTTGTTTGTTTTTGGGATTTTTTTCCAGTGACAGCTATTTCATCAGCTGGGATTGGTCACTACAGTTAACTGTAATTCCAGTTTGCATTACATATATACATATACATATATATATATATACACACGTACATAAATATATCAAAAAATAAATAAACCCCAGAGATTCCCACAGTATTTGTCCTAACCTCAGTCTCCCTCTCAGTTACCCAACAGCTGGAAGAGATTCTTACTTCCTTCTTCAATCTTGCATTCTGACAAGGAAACCAAATGTCTTCTTGGCTTCTGCCAAGTCATTTGTGATTCCAAACCTGAGGCACAGGAGCTTGTAGTTGGGTCATTTTACCAGGGAATAAAGTCATCTGTAGCTAAATACCTGGGACCTAATTCTGTCCTCCGCTCCTTAAACTGACACAGAAAGCGTAGCTTCAGTGAATGCCAAAAGCAAAGCTAAAAACCCTAAAGAATGCAAAAGACATTTGGGGCTGTTTATGTCCTTTTATGAGTGTATCTTAAGTTACACAGCCAATACTGACCAGCACTATGAAGTCATGGAGACACCTTTAGATCACGGCCCGCCAATGCTTGTCAAAGATTCTGAATATCCATCCTCTGCTCTCCTTAGCAACAGTGGGAATGGAACTGAGCATTGCTAAGCTCCATAGGGAGGGGATTGTTTCACAACAGTTTGTTTGCAAATCACTTTATGAAATCCAGACAACAACCTCACCCCATTGTCATGCTCTTACACAAAACTGTCTTAAATGAATGTCTGGCAGTTCCCTTGAGAGGCTGGAGGGGGAATCCCCAGTTTACACACTCTCTGTCTTTGACACTCCTTACCCTCTGAGACTCTTTAGTGTAAGAAAGGCTATCAATGCAACTATAAAAAAACAATGGCATCTTGGGTTGTATTAGCAAAAGCATAGCCAACGGATGGAAGAAAGCTTTTATCTCCCTTTTGTGAGGCCACGTCTGACGCTGTGTCCAGTTTTGAGCTCCACGTCACGAGAGAGACGTTTACAAGCTGGAGAAAGTCCAGTGAGGGGCCCCTAAGAGTTGTGCAGACTGCAGCACATGATATACAGACTGAAACTGTTGGAGCAGGATTTGTATGGCCTGGAGAAGATGAGGGATCAAATCTGGCTATAGATTCAATACATGAAAAGCAACACACAGAAGATGGAAGTGATATTATTAGGGTGTGAAAAATACATTGCTGAGCTATTTGTCCCGTCTCCCTTCAGCACATACGACATACGACAGCCCAGTACATATGACTAACTTAGTTTTCTACACTGTTGGTTTTGCAGTGTTGCTCACATACAAGACAGTGCAGAGACACAGTGCATTGCTCATGGTCACATAGGAAGCCTGCGGCAGAGCTGAGAGCTGAGCCTGTGACTCCCAAAAGCTAGTCCAACATCCTGTAAACTGTTCCTTACTGCCTCTCCAATCACAGACCCCTGGCGTGAACCTTTCCCCAGATGTGTCTTTCCCCTCCAGTTCCAGAACCAGGAAGATTATACCAAATTGTGAGAAGTCACGCTAACCTCTCCCTAACATTGCCAATTTCCAGACAAATGCATTACTTGTCTCTAGTGTAATGGTGATGCTTCTCAATCCAGGATGCCCCTCTTGAGGCTGGTCAGGGCCATTAGGGCCACTTAAGGCCAAACTTGAGGGCTTGATGCTGTGGGGATGTTGTGGCCGCTATTTGGGTAGTGCTTGCTCTGCAGTGCATTCATTTTGCAATCAGATTATGTTTTTCATAGACATAAGAATTAGAAAAATATCTGTCTGGTCCCTTCATTCATGTTTTTGTCAGGCATTGGTTTTATCTTGCCTATCTTCCCTTTTTTCCCTTTCCTTTCTTTCCCTCTGCCTTCTCCAGTCCGATCTCCCTAGATGTCTTTTTCGCTGATGTTTTATCTTCTGTCTTTCCAAAAAGAAACACAGGCTGAGCAAAGTCTGCATAGTTACTGCTGCCTCTGCCTGTGCTACTAAGAAGCTCTGTTACCCTCATGAGTTTCTGTCCTGATCCAGGCTGGTGTAGGCAAGGCCAGGCCTTGAGGACACCCTTGGTGGGGGCTGTTGGCTTGGCCTTCTGCAAGATTGAGTTAAGCAGACATACAAATTTGGCTCAACTCTCACCTTTGTTTTCTCATTATGATTCCTAAAAGACAGGCTTTCCAGAGCTGCTGGGACCCTGTGATGTTGATGCTGTGATCTCCTCTGTGGAACTCCAAGTTTCATTAAGGGGAAAAGGACCAGGAGGCAATGAGGTGCCCATGAGATTTCAGCATTGCATCCCAACCCCTTCTACCACCCCCAGGATCAGCGCTGGGATCCTGCTCAGAAACACGGAGACTGGACTGGGCAAGCCTGAACCTGCTTCTTACCTGCCTTATGGCGGCAGGTGAGAGAACACAGGTTGGCCTTCTTGTTTCAGACTGTGTCAGCCTGTTACTTCCCAGTATATTCACTATTAAAATGTATTAACACTAAGATGTCTCACATTTATAATTTCTTGTCAAGAGATTTTTTTTCTTTTCCTACAACACAGAAAATAAGGACCTATTAAATAAAGCTCTATGTTTTCTGCCTCAAACTTCCTTGATTTAAAAGACATTGGTGAAAACTTCTGAGAAGCAAAATGTTTTCAGTTATCACTTTTCTGATGTACCTGTTGGCATGTTCTAAAGAAAGTAAACAACTTATCTGAAGGGTTTTGTTTTGTTTGGCTTGGTTGGGCTTTTTTACTGAATTGAAAGCTTGTATTTTATCTTTGTGGAAAGGTCTGGTTACATTTTTTTCGTGAAACTCTGGCACAGTTGCTGTCACTCTTCCAGAAAAACTGTGCTAGCTCAGTAGCTGATGGAGAAGTGACATTCGTACAATGCTTTAGATTTTGCTGGTGAGGGAAGATTTCTGATCAATTTTTAACAGTATGCTTGTTTCTAAGTGTGACTCTTCCCATGGGAGTTTCCCCCTCACTTTTTCCCCTTTGGCTCTGTTCCCCTTGTACATCCCCAGTTATCATTTCTGCAGGTGGCACACTGCACCCTGAGAGGCAGAGCACCAGCATCTTTCCTGGGCTCCTGGTCCCACAAACAGCATCATGTCTGGAAAGCCAGTGAAGTGGGGACTGTATAATTTGTGATCACTTACTGTCCCACAGCACTATCTGTAATGATGTGCTCATTGAGGTAAGAGGGAAAAAAATTGCTGTCTTTGGTATAATTTAGAAAAGGCTGCTGCTTTCCTGTGCTCCACATGTATTTCCCACCTTAGGTGTCATGAGGAAAACAGGGGGATTTAATGAACTTTTGTCATTTTATGGCCTTTAGGGCTTTCCATGTGGAAAGCCTTTGACATGTAGGATCAGGCTTTATGCTTTCAAAAGCCCTGTCAAATCTTCAGGCTGGAAAACCTGGAGTAAAACCATAGTAATTCTCACAATCAATTTTCCTGCCTGGTATTACAGCTCATCAAGAAGACACCTGAATCCCGGACACTCCCCGCCCCCCTCCCCCTCTCCTCCCCTCCCCAAGCTAAAACTGCGACTTTCCTGTCTAAGGGTGCAACATATCCCAACGCACTGAGGGACCTGAGGCCTGAATCCCATCACAGCCAGGGGGTGGTGGCCTCCTTTTCCCCCGGTGCCCAGGCCCACGGTACAGAGCCCATGCTCTGCCTGACACCTAGCTGCTAAACAGGGAAATAGCCACCAGAGGGCAATAACAGCAGCAGCCAAACCGCGCCGTAACCGCCCTCGGGAGGTCAGGGCCTCCCTACCCGTGGCTAGCAGGCTTTAGCTGGCATGCAGATTTCGGGTTAGGGCTGCTGCTGCTGCTGTCCCGGGGAGTGGTCTGGGGTTGCGCTGAAGCCACGAAATCGTTGTACCTGTGTCCTTCCCTCCAACCTTGTGTACCCACAGCTGAGGTAGCCTTGCATCCCTGGGCTACCGGGAAGCCAGATTTTGTGGTTTGTGTTTTGTCATCAAGGACTGAATCCTTCGGATGACTTCTGCAGTCATTTGTTGGTAGGGGTGAGTTCCATGAGGAAAGCTGTTTTCTGCTAGGTGCACAGCCCAGATGTGGTTTGTGTCCCAGCCTGATAGGAAGATACTGTCAGCTTTTAGACTGCTTTCCAGCAAAGCCTGAGCTGCGCTGGTGACCCCTTTGAGATGTTTGGCTGTGGTTGGCCCCTTTTGAACTGCTATCCAGAGTTTCATCCAGACCTTAATGACCCATGAGGCTATCACAGGGGCTGTGGATAGAGGGGATTCTTCCTGATGCAACTCCCTTCCCTTTGAAGTTGGTCCTGCATTCAGCCAGAGGTTGAACTAACTGGAGCCTTCCAGTCTAAATATCTCTGATTCCATGGCCAGGATGTTCCCAGGACAACATCTATTTAGCCCTTAGCTTTTTTTGAGTAGAAAATGTTTCTTGCTCTATCATACACACATTTACATCTACATTTGCACTTACATTCACTTTTTTTTATTTATTTATTGATAATCTTGCTACCACTGCTGATAATTCATGAGGGGAAGTCTTATGTGGAGGGGCTGAAGTCCCTTGGTTTGTTCAGCCAGGGCAAGAGGAGGCTGAGGGGAGACCTCATCGTGGCCTATGGCTTCCTGATGAGGGGGAGGGAAGGGGCAGGTGCCAATCTCCTCTCTTTGATGACTAGTGATAGAACCTGAGGGAACAGCATGAAACTATGACAGGGGAGGTTTAAGTTGGATATTAGGAAGAGTTGGATACTGAGAGGGTGGTTGGACACCGGAAAAGAGAAGTGGTCACAGCACTGAGCTCGGCTGAGTTCAAGAAGCATCTGGATGATGCACTCAGTCCCGTGCTCTGACTTGTCTGGCCCTGTGTGGAACCAGGAGTTGGACTCAGTGATCCTTATGGGTCCCTTCCAACTCAGGAGAGTCTATGATTCTGTGATTTTTTTTCTGGCTTCAGGAAGGTGCAGTGCTGCCCACCTTCAGCTGTGCTGCTTGCACTGTAACCTCCAGCTATATCAGGGCTGACATGCCTATCAGGAGCTATTGACAACCCAGGCACATCAAGCTAATGAAAACAGCACCTGCTGTCTCATATAGATGGTGGGTCATCAGAGAAGCCAGAGCCTGGGTAAGTGGACAGATTATGGGTCTCTGCCAATGGCTTCAGGCCAGGGGACACAGAAGGCAGCATGACTGGGGGGAGGGAGAGGAGAAGGGACATGCTGGGATACTCCTGCTCCTCTCTGAGTATAGGGAGAGACTTTTCAGAGAAGCAGTTACATTTTCAGTGACAAGTCAGAGAAAAAGACGTGGGAGAAAGAAGAGGGACAGGATTAGTGCAGGGAGCTAGGAGATGTACCTTTTAAAGCTATTTGACTATTATTTTTTAAAAATTTCATTATCCCTTGTCTATTAAAGTTTGTCCTTCCCTGACAAGCATCCCACAGATTTACAGTCTTGGGAACAGAGCCTGGGGTGAGCTGTGGAGAGTTGCTGAGGCAGGGAACCCAAATTGAAGCTGTGAGGAGAAGGATATGGTTACTGCGTCACAGCCGTGCTTGTAGGAACAGAGACACCATTAAGACTCAAATGACCAGAGAGGAAGCAGAAAATGATGTAAACCAAACATAATTCACCTAAAATTTTTCCTGGACTTCACAGAGGTGTGGAGCTTAGCTGCCATCTCTGGTTGCTCAAATTCCCTGAAGAATTTTCATCCCAAGCTGTGACCACACAGTGCGACGGGAGCATAGAAGCTGTCCGTGCCTCCCAGGGCACCTGGGCACTCCCCTAGGCGTGTCTGGCCAGCATCACCACCTTTCAAAGTGCCAACTACAATACAGGGAGAAGAAATGAGTCTGTGTCTGAAGGGGTGTCTTGTGAACTGGCCACATGGAGCCTTTTTATAGCCTCTGCAGATGAGTCCAGTTGTGGTTTTGCATGGTGGGGTTCTGGTAGAGAAGGGGGGGCTGCAGAGATGGCTCCTGCAAGAAGCAGCTAGAAGCTCTCTGCAGGCCCCAGAGAGCAAACACCAGCTGGCTCAAGGCCGGAGTTGTTGCTGACCAAGTCTGAGCCCATCAGTGATGGTCACAGGGCCTCTGGGAATCCCATTTGGGAGAAAAAAGAACACAAGCAGCCACTTTTTGCCACCAGAGAAGGGAGAAGATATAAGAAGCTGTGCAGACACCAAGGCCAGTGAAAGGGGTGGGAGGAGGTGCCCCAGGTGCCAGAGAGAAAGATGCCCCTGCAGCCCATGGAGAAACCTATGGTGGAGAGGGTGTCACCCTGCAGCCCATGAAAAAGGATGAGACCCCACCTGCAGCTCGTGGAGAGCGTTAACCTCCAGCCAGGGTTAAACCACAACTCCTTGCCAGAACATTTATGTTTCTGTTTTGCTGGCACTAGGCTGGTTTACATCAGCTGTGGGTTTGTCCTGTTGTTTCGAGTCACTGTGTGTGGGCTGTGTATCTTCTCCTGTTCCCACTTCCAGTGGGCTTTCAGAGCGGTAAACAAGACTTCTATAGCAGAGGGAAACATTGCTTAACCCACCAGTGAAGTGTTCTCAACCCTCAGCTGAAACATGGCACATACGTGGAGCCAGCAGTAGGCAAGAATTTATGATGACGGGTAAGTGAAGGGAGTTATTGTGGGGGAGCATAGGCAGCCCCAACACAAATGCAGAGAATGGTGTTTAACCTGTGTGGTGGTTCTGATGCTCTTATGCTCCTGAGAAGGGCCACCAGCAATCAGAGCCTTGAAGGCTTGTCTTCAATATCATGCTGGTATGGATTAAACAGCTCACTTGAACCAAAAAAACAAGGGCAGATTCCCAGCTATTAGTTTCTAATACTTTTGGTGTCTAGACTGGGAGAGCTTTGCAATCAGGCAACAGAAAGGCTGATTAAATGACACCTTGGGAGTTGGGGGACAGAATTTAAATCTTATTAAAACACTGAAATGTAGCAGGGTTTCCCAAGTACTCAACTTTGAGGCATAGTGAGGCAAAAAAACCTTCAGATTTGGTTCTGAGAACCTGCCCTCCCAGGTTAGTGCCAAGCAAGAAGAAAAAGCCATTAAAAAAAAAAAACACCAAACAACAAAGCCTTGCTCATTTGGTGAAGTAAAAGATATTCATAGACAGTCACATGCTGTGTAGTATGACCAACAGGGGAGCAGAGCTAGAGCCTCCCCAGGTAGAAATCATTGGAATTTAGACAAGTGACTGTGACAGCTCATCTTTAATTGGGTTACATTTTTATTTTCCTCCTCTCCTATGAAACTCCTAGCCTCTCTACATCAAGCATGATGCTCTCATTACTTCCCAGTCTTAAGAGCATGAAAGTCTACCACAATTTTAAGAGTACCAATATGTCCTCTGGTTCTAGAGGTTAGTAAAAGCTCTGTGTGTGTGTGTGTGTGTGTCTGTGTGCATTTTTAATACAGAGGATCCGAAACAAGGAAATAAACAAGGAAATAAACAACTGTTAAGAGGGATTTGGAGTCAAAACACTACCAAAAATGTATAAAAGTTTATTTAATGAATACATTAAACTATTGTGCGCAGCACATACATATAAAAATAGAAGCAATTTCACAAACAATTGATTGGACAGTTTTGTGTTTCTTGCAAATTTACAGTCTCAATCATGAGTCTATATTGAGTCAGAATATGAGGTATATTTTAGTGAAAAAAAAAAAGAAGTGAGAACTTTGGCACCATTTTACTGTGCAAAATAAAATCTTGGAATTGAAATAGTTAGTGAGGTATACAAAAATGACTCTGCTTTTCCATTGTGTGTGAGTCTGCATTTCTGCATATGTCAGGAGAATTTGATTATTCAAGAGCATAACCTAGTTCTAGTCAAGACTGTTTTCTAACAGAGGTGGATTAGGTCTTAAGTTATTACAGGATTTGCCTATGGAAGAAGAAACCTATTGAAAATAGGTATCAACTCCAGAGGAGAATCCCACAAGCAAAATATGGGCAAGACAGGCTGTTATGGGGCAGTCACAGTGATGCCATCATACCTTGTGGCCCATTTCATGACTCAGCTAATGCACACTGAGATGAGACATACTCTGAAAGGGACCACTGCAAGAACTGCCAATAAGAAGTTCTTAATTTGGCCCTAATTTGGGAAACACCTTTACTTTAAAGAGTTTTCTTTGCGTAGCCACATATCCATGGAACTGCTCTTTCGAAGAAAGCTTTGCTTGGGAGTTTGCCAGGCTGTGCCCATATTCTCTCCATAGTCTCCATATCACATGCATTCACTTCACAAATGCTTTGTTTTATTTTGTCCTCTGTTCCAGCTCAACAGGTTTATTCTGAGGTGTGTACAATGAGTGATGGTCTTCCCGAGTCCTTCTTCTCCTGAGCGGGTGATAGCGGCTTGAGGAGGAGGAGATGGAATTTAACTAATCATGCACTGGCAGAACAGTATCAGACCGTTTCCCAAGCGAGTGGTGTAACCTCTTGAGCACTGCCACAGTGCTTTCTGCTACTGTGAGCTGTCCCTAGGCTGCCTGTGCACACACAGCACTGTGTCAGGATGTGCCTTGGCTCCTCTCTTGAATGTGGTTGTACATTCACTTAAGAAGTACCTCTGCCAAACTATTGCATCCGACTAATCTAAAACTCCACAACGCATCAGTACTGCACTGTTTGTGCTGGAGGGGTTTCCTGCCACAGGTATTGCTCCTGACAGTGGCATCTTTAATTTCAGTTCTGACAATGATGTGATTCATTCTCATATTAGTCAGGATTCCTGCCACTGGGAGACCTTTTCTTTTTGATTTCAGCATTGACTTCAACGCTGATCTGATTGGCACTGATATGCAGTAAGGAAATAGCATCCCCAAGGGTCTGCAGTTCTTATGAACAAGCTCAGCCCAGCAGGCTGCATCCAAACAGGTGTCCTGTGACCTGGTCTACAGTTTGTTCTTGCTGTTGACCAGTGTGCACAAGGTGGAGTTGGAGAGTCTGATTCTTACCTTTCATGCCAGCTATCCTATTATTTATAAGTCCTGGCATCAGTAAATCACTCTAGACTGCACTGGCTCAAGTGAACAGACTTTATCCTATCCTAAGGATATTGGTTTAATCTCTAGTCAGAAACAAACTGGTGTGTCAGCATTCAAGCTATGCTTTCTTCTATGTCCATGTACTCTTCTGTATTTCTTCAAGCTTCATTTCAAAGACAATTATCAGTATAACAGGATACAGGTTGCCAGCTAATGTATTTCTGCACAGTGGTAGTCTTCCCATCTGTACCTCTCGGGACTCTAGGGCGAATGTAACTGTCTGGTATTCTCCCAACTTTTCTCTGACACACTCTATCCACTCAAAACTTCCCACTTTTTCTCTTTAAATGCACATTTTTCCAAAGCAAACTGCTGCACACGTTGTGGAGGAACAAAGTGTGCCAACTCAGCTTCTTTCTACATACTGCAAAACCAGGAAATGAAGAGTAACTCCTTTCCTTCGCCACATCCAAAGCACCCTGTTCATGCCCTTTAAGTAGTATTCCATTTCTTTCTTCTCTTTGTTTACACTGATCACCACTTGCATAAATTCAAGTATAAATCACAGAAAAGTAGCTGGAGCACTGTATCACATTCACAAAACAATTGTCTTGACAATTTTGCAGAAAGCGTGGCTGTCGATGCATCCTTGTAGGTGTGCTCTTTGGGCCAAATCTTCTGCAGCTATGAACTGGCCATGACAGTGTTTTTCATGCATGTCAAAAGGCTCAAATTCATCATGAATAGACACCCCCCTGCAAATAGAATGGCATGTCAAGGCTGGACATAGCCACATTTTGTCTGGACATGGGAGATTATCTTGCACTCAGATGCTCACTTCTGCAGCAGCGTGGTCCATCTATGCTGAAAATGCTCATGCTTGGACATTGCATTGAATCTAGTTTCAAATTTAGGAGCATGCCATCAATGCAGGAATCCCAAGGCTTCTGGTAACTTACATTTATAGTGACTATTGACTTAGGGCCTCTTAAAATACCCTTTCAAAGGCACAGAGAATGCAGCTTCATTGGTGATCTGAAAAAAAAGGTTGTCAAAATAGTAAGGCAAGGTTATGTGCTATTCGTATGGCTTCTAGGAGAGCTTTGGAGAGTATTTCTTACAGCTTGCCGTGTTGTCTTTGAAACTGATGCTTTGCAAATGACAGAAATTGGAATTATGGCACGAATTCCTCTGCCTCAACACAGGAAGGCGTGCTTGTATAACTTTCTTCCTCAGTGAGGTATAACAGAGAAGAACCAAGTATATTTAAAGCAGTAAATAGAAAATAATTCAAAGCAGAGGAAAAAAAATCTCAAATAACCCGTTGCTGGAAGATTTTATGAATTTCATACCCTTTATAAAAATTATTCTGCAGACTGGCTCTAGTTCTTAGAGATTAACAAGGTTAAGCGTAAATGAAATGGAGTGCCTTTAAATATTTATGTCTTTTCACATGTGTACATGTAATTACAGAGATACACACTCACATCCCATGTCTATATATAAGCATACATTTGTATTAAAGATGAACACATCTATATTTGAGATGGGTCTACAGTAAGCTCTCAAAATGCCAAGGGGTCAGCATTTAGAATCCTCAGCTTCAAATGTATTTTGCATTTGGGACCCATCCCTGATGTATCCTGTGGCCCCTCCTGTGGGAAATTAATTGTAGATCTTAATTTTGCTTGCAGGTCCATGCGAGGTGACCTTGGAGGATCCCTTAGAGACAGAGAGCCTCTGGACGTAGGCAGTCTGCTTGTGTGGAAACGGTTCTGGAATTGGCACCCTAATGATCAGAACAGATTGCTGAGTTCATGAGTCAGGACACAGTGTTTAGAAGGGGAGGTGGGGGCAGATATTCAGATGGAGCGAACTGCTTGAAGCTCTGATGAAGCAAAGTCATCTGACGATTTGGCCCATGATATGTAAACAGCTCACTATGGAGGGTTATTATCTGAGGTAATTAATATTAATTAGCAAATAGCCTGTGATTGATTAGAAGATTATCCACAGCCATTCTGTATCTTCCAGATACTTCCCTTTGCACTCCAGCTTGCATTTTCCTCTGTTCAGCACCAAAGGAGGCACACAGCCATGTACAATTTGTTCAGAGTAGAAGAGAAGCAGCGTAGCATTACATATGCTGTGTGACGAATCCAGTACAAATAGTTTTGTCCAAATATACACATACATATATAGAATTGGGTTGGGGTTTTTTTTCTTCAGTGAACAGTATAAATACTTTACCTGGGAGATTATTCCCATGTGCAAAATGAATCAGTTTTATCCTGGGGTTTAATCTTCTGCTTTGCTCACGCTCATATTCTGGGTAAAAAGTGGGTCACTGTCATAGCAGGAGAGACCTTGTTTCCCCTCTTCACCCTCCCATGTTTGCTGAGGGCAATGTAGGCACCACGGTAAGCATTTGATTCATATGCATTGTAGTTATTTGGCAGCAAGGTCTCTTTAAATTTGCACTCGTCTTGGAAAACAGCCTAAAGAAGAGGAGAAGGGTGAGGGGAAGAACAAAGCAGGTACAGTAACTATTTCACAAAGACTCAAGTCCTTTTTTCTTCCTAGTGTTATTACAGAAGAACTCTTTGCAGTGTGCAACAGGTGGTGCTGGGGTGACCACATCCAACAATAAATCTCCCTCCTCAGTGCTAATTTGGTGTCAGATGAACTCAGATGCCACCTGTCCAGATAATGGACTGTGTACTTCCTGTGACAGATCAAGTTAATTCATCATAAATCATGGATTTCTTAATTTTATTTGCAAGCAATGACTTCTGTCTGCGTCATGCTCTGTGGCCCGAATGATGTAGCTTTATTTCACAACTCTCCTCTGCAAGGGGGCCCTGTAATTTATATATGCTGGCTCTCAAAACCTTCTGTCCTCTTACAAACAGCAATGTCCAGGAGGACTATTTGCTTGAATAAGACATTTGAATAAGACCTCAGATCGCTGCTAAAGCTTTTATTTTTTTAAAAAATAATCCTTAGTGATTTTTTGTTTAACTGATAGTGAGATATGCAGCAGGAAAACAGTTTTGTATTTCTTTTTGTCACATCATGTAAGTGCAATGAGAGAGAGTTACCACAGGGAAAGGTGGTGCAAGGAAAAGCTGGAGGCAAACACAGAGCACCGAGGAAATTAAAAGAGAAAGCAAAGTAATTCCCTGACATCAAATGTCCGGCCCATAAGATACCACCAGTGCTGTTCTATTTGGACATCTTTGTAGTAACACCACCCAAAGTTTCTAAAAGTTTAACTTAGGACATTGCATTGTGCATAGGAAAGTCCTTATCTCTTACAGCTTTTTATCTTAAAAAATAAGAAAGACTGGATTGAACAGGGGGTGGGGTGGAAATACCAAAGGGACCTCTGAAGCCAGAACCTCCATTCCTTTAGGAAGACCTAGTCAAGCAAAGCAGGTGGGATGTGGGACTTTTTGGGTGCTTGAAATCAGACATGAACCTTAGAATGTACCACTTGTTATCTGTGTGGGACAGAACCTGTCAGATCAATAATGGCTATGGGTCCTTCACAACATTTGGTATTTTATTAAGCAACTGAAATGCTTTTTGCAATTACAGCTGTTTCAAAGGAAACAGCTTTGTGGTTCCTCAACAAAAAAGATGAATGCAATCAGTGCTGTTCATTGCTTGGAGACGGACAGCCCAGAACCAGCCTCTTCCAAACCCGCTTCCTAACAAGCATCTTTTCTGCTCAGTGTCAAGCCTGGAGGTGCCTTACTCAGGCCCTGGAGATTAAGCTGCATTTAGACAGCATAGCTAGCAATTTCTAGATGAGGGTTTTGGTGATGGTGTTTCAGTAAGGCTTGCATACCATTGTTAATAGCTATTATTGTTTTCTCACCCTTCGGGACTGATCTCACAAAAGTGGTCCTTAAAATAGCCCCGGGGCCATATGTTGACTTTGTAGGGTAGATTTCCTATTTATTCTTCATGGTGGGGATGTTTTTGGTAGGGGGAGGCATGTGGTCATGATTTTTCTAATGGTACTAGCATAGATAACTCCAGTGGTGCCTCCCCTGCACACATCTGTACCCGCACGCATGCAATCACACACACACACACTCATAGACATGTGCACATGCTTTTCCTCAGAAGGGTTCTGCAGAGCTCACCCTTTTGCTTTTAGCTATCATCCACTGCAAAAGGGAATCAGCAGGGTTCAGTCCTACCAGAACGTGCTTGCAGGGCTGAGTCAGTAGAAGAAGCCACCTAGTTAATCCATGGTATTTATTTGCAGAATGCATTAATTTTTCTAGGGTGCTCCCGGTACCATCTTATTGGAAAGCTTTAAAATAACAGATCTCTGGCAGCCATGCTACTTATTGCACCAAATAACACCAATCACAGGGGGCTGGGCAGGCTCCCTGTAATTGAAAGGCTATTTTCCCTGCTTGTGGTCAGAGATTTCCAGGAGGAAAAAAAACCAAACAACCCAACAACAAAACAACCAAACAAAAAAACCCAAACCAAACAACAAAACACCACCAAAAGCAAGCCACAAAACCTTTGCAACCTTTGTTTAAGCCTTGAAAAACCATTGGCGCTGGTACTTACCGTTCCATATAGCTTCCCCTTGCTGTTCATTGCGATGAAGAGAGCACTTTTCAGGCCAAACAGGCTAACAACCCCTCTCTCTACAGTGGATATCTCAAAGAGACCTAAAAACCAAGAAGTTCAATCAGGAGTTATCACAGAGTGTATAGCTAATCAAAGGCAGTTCAGATAGAACTGATTTCTTTTAAAACCCTAATGAACTTGTCATCTTTTCTTTACTAGAATTAGCTCTCTAATCCAGCAGAAAAAGCAGCGTGTGGAGAAGACCTTGATTTTTCCTACACACCATAGGGTTTTAAAATAATTACTCTGTAATCGCAGTCACACGCTGTATAATCCTCTGCTCTGTCAAACTCTTTTGATCCAGCAAACTCCATTGGGCTTTCTAATATGTAAATTATATAATACACAAATAATGACAGCATGCTGGTTGCTGAGCTTTAGAGGAGCGTGGCTTGCATTTTGGAGTCCCTCATGACACCTGAGCTGCAAAAGATTTTAGCAGGTGCCCTCTGCAGGGAATCCAAATCCATGGGGCTGAGGCTTTTCTTTTAATCTTACAGTGACAGAGCAGCAGCCGTAAGAACAAGCAAACTGGGAACAGCAAGGCTCTTCCATGACTGAGTGCCCCAAAAGTACTAGACTGGTAGGATCCAAAAAACCAAACCCCAACCCACCCCATGCTCTGGTACTCTGAGCTCAGCACCAACCTCCTGATTTCCAAAGGCAAATGAGGAGGTGAGGGGTGAGCAAATGCAGCAGAGAGACGGTTTTTCAACCTGATTTGTCTTCTCTGGTCTATGCAGTAAAGCAGAGTAAAAATAAATTGCATCTAAATTTGTTTAAGCATTTGTGACATGTTTCAGCCTAGAGGGTTCTAATGTTTATTGATCCCAGAGACTCTTAAAAAGGCAACAGATGTAGCACAGATTTATAGTATCAAGTAATAACATTTGCATTCTATGAAAGGGTAATTACTAGAGTTCACAGCAATTAAGTGACATCTATTCTATTTCATTTCTGGATGCAACTCACTGTATTGGTTTTCATTGTGAACTCCGCTTATCCTTCCGTCTGGGAGGATTTGAAGGTGAAACCCGATGCCCACGTTGCAGTAAAGCCTCCGCTGCCTCTTGATTCCTAGCAAATAGTCACTCTCCCAGTTCACATCTGACTTCTCCCCTGAGATCCCAGCAATGGACCTGGACAGCAGAGATTGCCATCCTCTTTCCAGCAATGTGCCATTAGTTCTGCTTACAACTGGACGTGTTGAAGCAATCCCGGCTAAAAGCCCCAGAAGAAGGAAAGCAGGCAACGTCCGGTGAACGCTGGCTTCGCAGGACATAGTGATGAGAAGTCTTTGTGCACTGGCCATCCGGTTCACCTCCTGGGCACGTGGTCAGAATTAATGGCCCTAAAAATACCGCCCTTCTTGTTTTTCTCTCTTCAGCATGGCGGCAGAGGCTTATTTTTGGAAAGCAAACAGAGATTGCTGACATGAAACTAAAGCCCGATAGCAGTTGGGTTGGAAGCAGAGACAGGCCGGCAGGACTCGAACTGGTGGGGACCATGTTTTGCAGATCCTGGTCTCCAGTGGGCAGCCTCAGCTATATTTGATTGACCCATCTTTATAGTGCAGAGGCTGTCCCTCCCCACATCATCACTCTGACATCAACAGCTTGCCAAAGGTAAGCCTGCCACAGCTGTAACACTAACCTGCCGTCCTCCCAGGCTGGCTGAGGTTTGATGAATGCTGTCACCTAAGACCGGAGGCAGGAGTGGGGTTTCATTGGCTGTTGAAAGCAAAGGAGTCAAATTGGGCCTCTCAGGAGGCTTCCTTATTTAGAGAAGAAGGAGTAAAAACAGTCATGGACCTCATCAGCCAGCAATGAAAACTTTGCAGTCACTTCCTTGGTGGCACAATCACTGGGTGTATGTCAGGGCAGCTCAATATTTGGGGAGAAACGTCTGGAAGTGGCCATTTCTCGTTTTCTACACACCCAGCAAACCCAGGGAACCTCTTACTTACAGTGACTCGCATGCTAACAGCTTGCCTGTACCGCTAAAAGCAGCAGTTCTGGGGGGTTGGCACAGAGGTGGGACATGTTAAAGGGAGAGGAAGCACCGGGGCTTGTTCCTCCTGTTTCTACACAAGCGCAGTTCTGCTGGGTGGGATATTCAGCTGCAGCACTGCATCTTGCAGCTATGTGCAGATAGGGTCTTTGGTACTTCTACTGAAAACATGAAGATACCAAAAATTTATCTGGGGAAGGTGTGTGCCTCCCATAGTCATCCCCAGGGTCCGTGCTGGTTTAGGGTTCTGCTCTTGCAGGGGTATTTGTGTTTGCAAGACTTAGGGAACTGAAAGGCTAAGGGAATGCCTTAAAGAACAGGAAAGAGGGGAATGGCCACCCACCATCCCTATTGTGTCACTGTCTCTTTCCCTCAGTATACTCTTTTTTTTTTTTTTTTTTTTGGTAATAATGTGCAAGCAACTTACTTACATGTGCTCAAACTGTCTTATTTGTTTCCCCTTGTTTTGCCCTGATGCTGTTTTAGCCTCTTTGGAGCTGGACAGGTAAGACTTTTATCTTAATTAGTTTCACAGGGCTTCTTAACACATTAGCAGGAGGAGAATGGCTGAGATTTATGCAAACACCTTTTTATCTTTGCCAATAGGCCTGGCAGCTTTTCACAGCACAGGACTTGCGTCGCCTGTGTCATTTGAGATGCCTGCACGTTAATAAGGGCAGTACCTGGAAGCGTAATTGAACTGGGCACACCAGGCATGACACACAGTTTCACATTAGCAGGGGTGTAATATGAGGCCTTGGATACCACAGACAGTGTAGCAGGAGCACGGTGAGCGAGGGAGGGTGAGATGATGGCAGCCCTGACGCAGGTGAGCGGTGAGATGCAGTGACATATGATGACTCAATGATCTTAAAGGTCTCTTCAACCTAAGTGATTCTATGATTCTATGAAACACTTCTTATTCTCGTGACAAAAAGACATCAGGAATCACTGGATTAGACCCTGGCTAATCTTCAACCCGTGTTGAAGCAGCACTGTGCTTATCTTCTGCCTTTTGCTTGCAATGAAAATCTTCAGAGCCTTTTCTCTGCTGCCTTCTATTTTATCTCATGAGTTTTCAGCTATGAAAAGTGCATATATTTATATTTAGCAAGGAATAATACTAGTATGTTACAGCATAGCTGTGGTGTCTTTATGAGAGGCCAGCACTGGTGGGAAACAGAGCACAGAGGCATGGTTACAGGGATGGAGCATTTACTCCCTACGTTGTCTTATGCTACAGTCTGATGACTTGCCCATTCCCCATGCATGTGATTCCTAGAAATGTTGCCTAATCTCAGAGCCATCAATGTCTGCAAAATATTCTTGGCAGCCTGTAATATTTTCTGCCCAATCAACTTTTTCCCCCTAGAGAATGTTTCAAGCAAAATTTTGCAGTTTGCTCATTGGTGTCCTAGGAGGGAGATCAGGATACAGCTGCTAACCAGGAGATAAAGCAGCATTGGGTGGTTTCACAGGTTGAGGGTGCAGAGTTGGCTTTCCATTATTGGCTTTTGATTGTCTTTGCATCTTTGTGTCTTGTTTGTCAGGTTTCTCATAGCAAAGCCAAAGGCATGGGCTGAAAGAGCTTCTCTAATACCTGCTGGCACATCTGCCACTGAGGATTCCCAACAGGCTATGCTGGTGGCCCCAGTCAAAGGTGTGCTCTGTGTGATGTACCCTGCCACATCCTGGTACCTTCTTTCCTGGAATGAGCATTAGAGGATAGTACAAAATAATGAGATAAATTCTGACAAGCCTATAGGACACGTTGCTTTGGCTTCTAGTCAGTCCAGCTGGAAAGTGGCTGCTGAGAGCTGTGGTGGGCCAGGGTACTAGAGCAGGGAACAGCCTCCTGTCTGCAGTTACTTGCTGAGCAAGTAGAGCTGACAGCTTACTGTATGGAAAGGGTGGTCAGGTTTCTTGCTTTCAAAAATCAGGACTTCTGCTTGATCTGGAAACCAAAACAGATAGCTAAAACTTGTGATTTCACTGGATCATCTGGCCCTCATAAGACAGAGAGTCTTAATATCTGGTCTAAGACAAAACAGTGTATACTGTAGTCTTGTACTTCTCAGCAAGTCTGCATTGGAGCCAGAATGAGTGTTGACCCATCCTGATGTCCAATCTGTGATCAGCTGTGAAGATGAAGTGCTGTTTAAGTTCTAGAGCTTCTAATTCAATTAGGCAAGCCTTGTCTCCCTTAAAAGATGTCTCATTCTGGTTAAACTTGTCATCTTGACCCATGAAATAGATGTCTCCTGAAAGCATTCTGTAACCTTTTGATTTTTCAGATGGAATATTGTCCTGGTTTCATGTGCCCAGTAAAATTTGGAAGGCATCAAGGGAGACACAAGTAGCATTTCCAGTAAAATAATTCCTGGTAACTCCAAAATGGTAAAAATTGACTTTTTTTTTAAATCAGTCAATCAATCAATCAATCAATTTTTTAAAGCAATCAACTTCTGCTGACTCAAAATCTCGAGACCCAGGATGACAGTGCTTACAGCCTAATTAGAGTAACAAATTTTCATTGTCAGTATTTTAGTACAGTATTAAAATACCCCCCTCCTTTGGAACCCAGCAGCAGGGATCCACTTTCAGATAGTCTAGGAAAAGCCATGCAGTTGAGCAGTAACATGATATGGATGCAGAGCACGCCTTTCAAAAATGCATGAACACTTAGGGTCCCCAGTTCCATTTTCAAATCTCTTAAAAGACTCTCCCTATTTTAAGGCCTGGAAAAAGCAGCCCCTCATTCAAATGCACGAGGAAAAGACTAAAACTGTTCACCTTGACTGTGTTGAAGGCCCAGGCTGGTGGTGGAGCAGAGGATAAAGGAGATTTCTAAGTGATGGATCTGACTGCTGTGGCAGGGCAAGTATCACAGGCTCTGGATAATTTGCATAAAACACTGTTAGTGAAAATATGACCATGGAATCCCATCAGACCATCTATGAGCTAACAAGGTTTCTTGGCCAGCACGTAGAGATTTGTCAGACAAATGCTTGGACTGCTATGAATGAAATATGAATCACAACATGAAAGCTGCAGAAAAAGATAATAGAGCAAGGGCTGCAGGGGTGGGCTCTACTGATATCAAAGGACCTGAATGACAGCCATAAAACTGGTAAATGCTGACAAGTGTGCTGTTGGCATCAAGACTAGATTGGATAGGGCCACAGCTTTGATGATTAATCAGTATATGAGCTCTGGTAGCAGAAGGATGACAAAAAGAGTTATAGCACATTGAACTTGTTATTCTTCTTCCTGTTATCCAATAGAGAGGCCATACAGATACCCATAATAATAAGACAATGGACAACTTCCTTGCCTAAGACTCTTGGACCTCAGAAAAAAAAGTCACAACTGCTGACTCCTGAAGCATATAAAAGACCTGTTCAAGCCCACTTTGTCAGCACCACCCTAAAGGAACCCAAGATACGTAGTAAAGACGTGACAGGGGGGCTTCCTCATCCTCCATGTCTACATGGGCCACGTGCAACTTGGTGTATGTGCACACATGGGTAAGTTAAACAGCTTTGAGAAACTTTTAAAATAATTATCTTCCCATTCTTCCACAAGGGCTGACACTGAGTTTTCACATGCTAATTTCCTGCAGGCAGGCACAAATGACAGCACTTTTTTTTTTTTGAGGGGGGTGGGGGAAGAAGGAAAACAGAAAAGCTAGCTTGCTTGGAAAATACCTTAGTTTACTGCTTATTCATGGGAAATTCATATCCCAGGGAGAGCATGGCAAGTACAGATATATCAATATCAGGAATAACCATCTGTATCAGTACAGGCTGGGAGATGACCTGCTGGAGAAGAGCTCTGTGGAGGACCTGGGGGTCCTGGTTGATGACAGGTTGGCCATGAGCCAGCAGTGTGCCCTGGTGGCTAAGAGAGCCAATGGGATCCTGGGATGCATCAGGAAGAGTGAGGCCAGCACGTCAAAGGAGATGATTGTCCCCCTCTACTCTGCCCTGGTCAGGCCCCACCTGGAGTATTGTGTCCATTTCTGAGCTCCCTGCTATAAAAAAGACAGGGACCTCCTGGAGAGAGTCCAGAGGAGGACTACGAAGATGATTAAGGACCTGGAGCATCTCCCCTATGAGGACAGGCTGAGTGAGCTGGGACTGTTTAGTCTGGAGAAAAGAAGACTAAAGGGGGGACCTTATTAATGTCTATAAATATCTTAGGCATGGGATGCAAGGGGAAATGGCCAGCCCCTTTTCAGTGGCCTGTGGAGACAGGACTAGGGGCAATGGCTGCACATTGGAGCACAGGAAGTTCTGCACCAACATGGGGAAGAATTTTTTTCCAGTGAGGGTGACAGAGCCCTGGGACAGGCTGCCCAGGGGGGTGGTGGAGTCTCTTTCTCTGGAGATATTCAGGACCCGTCTGGACGCCTCCCTGTGCAATATGAGCTGGGGAGTGGCTTTGGCAGGGGGGTTGGACCCCATGATCTCTGGAGGTCCCTTCCAACCCCTATGACTCTGTGATTCTGTGATTCTGTGATCAAACATCCCCATCCTTTCCTCCCGAGGGGTTACCACACAAGGTAGTTCATAGGGACAGAAACATTTTGCTGTGCTTGCACACAGACAGGGTTAGGGGCAAATCTTGCTCTTAACGACACAACCACAGATTTCTTTCTGGCAGCAGAGCTGTTTTAGGTGTACCATGATGTAACAGAGCAGAACTTGCATCCTTTATCACAACTGCTTTCTGCACAAGATCTGTCCTAGGCTTATGCCTGTTTAAAGCTTGGCATAGAAAAGCAAAGGCAGGAAGCCCTCCAGGAAAGGAAATTGTGTTTCAAATTCTCTTCTAGGGTCTTAGAAAAGAAGCCCACATAGTCTGCAGAAACAGTTGGCATTGAGTCAGAAGAGGAATTACCAAAGACGTTGGTGATCACACTGACTGCTCCATGGAGCTTTTGCCAGTGCAGGTGAAGGACACTTGGAGATTTGGATCTCTCTGGAAGTGCAGAAAAATCCTTCTGTGGTGCATAAAGATCTCTGTCAGTGAGAGATGTATTTTACTCCTTCCTGGTCTGTCTCCATTTGTAGCACATTAAAATCCCACTAAGAACAGCAGCCATGCCTGCCTCCAAATATCTTCTAGAGACTGAAATGACTGTCATAAGGCAGCAGTGACTCCTTGGCAAACCTGTGGGTCCCCAAGCTGGTGTTCAGCACACCAGCCCACTCTGCCTCTCTCATCACCTCCTCAGCTGTTCCTACTCAGCAAGGACAGGCAGTCTGAGGGCAAAATGCTGAGCTTAAAAAAAGGTGTCAGCCACCAGCCCCCACAGGGATCTGCTCAGTTATTTGTTAGAAGGGTGGAATGATGTGGAATGTGTTTAGTTTGCTTTTAGTTGGTATGTGCATGGTTTTTTTCTTATTCCAGCGGGAATAGGGACGCAACAGGGACACTAAATGCCCCATTTAGGTAGCATTATTAATAGGAAAGTGTCCAGATCTGGGGCCCCCAAAACAAGAAAGATGTGGAACTGTTGGAGAGGGTTCAGAGGAGGGCCACAAAGATGATTAGAGGGCTGGAGCACCTGCCCTACAAAGAGAGGCTGAGGGAGTTGGGCTTGTTCAGCCTGGAGAAGAGAAGGCTGCGGGGGGACCTCATTGCAGCCTGACAGTACCTGAAGGGAGCTTATAAGCAGGAGGGGATTCAACTTTTTAAAAGGCTAGACAATGGCAGGACAAGGGGGAATGGATTAAAACTAAAGGAGGGAAGGTTTAGATTAGATGTTAGGGGGAAGTTATTTGCAGAAAGAGTGGTGAGGTGCTGGAACAGGCTGCCCAGAGAAGTAGTGGATGCCTCGTCCCTGGAGGTGTTCAAGGCCAGGTTGGATGGGGCCCTGGGCAACCTTGTGTAGATCCAGGCCTGGAGGGTGGTGGCCCTGCCTGTGGCAGGGGGGGTGGGGCCATATGCTCCTTGGGGTCCCTTCCAACCCAGACCATTCTATGATTCTATGATAACTTGTTTTTGTTGGTGGTGATGATGAGGCTTTGCCCAAGAGGCCAACTGTCCAGATGTCTGGGTGATTTGTGACTGTGGAAGCCATGCAGATGATATACTGAGCTCTAGAGAAGGGTAAGGGCAATTTCTGCCATTTCCCAGGTAACGGTGATTTCCTCGTCCTGTGTCCCATCAGCTCAGCTGACGACTTTGTCTTGCATGTCAGTTCTTCATCTGATGGTCTGTTTCCCTTCTCAGATTTCAGAAGAGAAGTCTGAATCCTGGGCCTTTTGTGCAGTCATCTGAACTCCATGCTGGTTTTGCCAAGCTTTTTTCCTGCAGGGCATGCAGGTCTAAAACTGATAGTGTGGTTTGTTGATTAATTTCCACAGAAAGGGTACTGTCTTTGATGTCTCTTCCTACCCTCTTCCCCTACCTTTTTTCTATTCCCCCTGCTGTGCTGGTTGGGGAATAGAAGGTAGGAAGATGCTGGATGGATACACACTGTGTCCCTGAGTCCTGACCACAGCTACTTGAGGGCTGGAAGTGAAACTCCTCAGATTCTTTGCATTTAGGGATTATGGTTAATTTTTTCAATGGAAGACAAGACTTCAACCAAATCATAACAGACACTTCTAACACACATCTGGATGGCTCGCTGGTCCACAGAAGATGAGGGAAAGCAACATGATTTCATATTTTGGCTGCACTCATCACATCTGAAATCTTCAAAGCCATGTAGAGCAGATAGGTGTGTAACCCTTGTTGTCGTGTTGCTCTTCCACAGCGGAAAGCTTGGTGAGTTACTGCAGAGTGAGGTGAAGAGGTCAAAGTGCAGGGTCTCCCACCACAAAGGGGAGTAGAGCTTGATTCTAGCAAAAGAGTCCTTAGGCCACTGGGGGTAGGAAACTGCTATGTATTCAGACACCAGGCTGAAGGTACCTGCATTTTGGTGGGTCCATGTTCACTGAGGGTCTAAGCTTGCAGTACAGTCAGTGGGGATATAGTTAATACAGTCAAGGAGCACAGTAAACATCACAGCTCACCAGACGGGAGGTGTCTTCTTCAGGGTGAGATGAAGCACCTCCTGGGACTCCACTACCTTCAATTACAAGGTCTCCATTTTACAGGAGATTTTGCATTGCCCAGCAGCAATCAAGCAGCACACAGGCTGCTGGTAAAGGGGTGTGGGTGTTGTGGGATCCAGCAGCATTTGCAGTGAGAGTGTCTGCTTGGAAACCTCTTGCACCTCTCTCCCAATGACACAGACATTTGAACTCTGGAAAGCAATTTTGAGCTCACAGTCTGAAGCCCAGCAGACCCTCCATACATACTTGCATCATGCAAGTGTCTCAGTGTCCTGCCTGCAGTATCCTGGATGTTCAGGAAGGTGTGTCAAGGACCATGTTCCTTTGTTTTGTGCTAGAGCATTTGCTCATTCCCAGCTCCATAAGGGTGAGTGTAGAGTGGCTGCAGAGTGTGCCCCATCCTCACCCTGCATGCATGCAAGTCTACACTTGGGAGAACATCTTAAAGGGCACCAAAACTCCCAACTGAGCTGAGTGCCCCATGCAGGGCTTTGGAAACCCTTTGGCTCCTGTTATCAGCAGCATGTGCTTTCTATGTGATTAAGCTTTGTAGGACTACCTAGCTAGCAGGAGTTCAGGGACACAAGTCTCATCAGCCACCTCTCAAAAGGTGCATCATGTTCTGAATACTTTGGGGAACCAGAAGAAGAAAAAAACAGATTCTCTGAATCCTTTTTGATTCTGAAATTAAATTGCAGGAGCTGGGGGATTCCAGTGCCCTCTTCTGCTGCTGTCATGCTCATGACAGGTTTCTCAGATTCACCCTTATCCCGCCCATTGTAGAAATACCTTTTTTCTTACTTGTGTGTTTCTTTTATTTGGTTTCAACATTGGTCTTCAACATGCACACTATGGCATTGCATATACTGAAAGAGCAACCATGTAAACGCTCACACAGGGAGGAAATCGGGGCCATCAATGATATTACTGAAGAACTCATGATGGCTTCTCCTGTCCTTCGCCACTAATCTTCTCTCTGATTCCTAAACTCCCTGAGTAACTAGTGAGTCAGAATCACAGAAAGGTTTACATTAGAAGGGACCTGGTGCATTCATCAAGTTCAACTCTGTTCCAAGAAGCAGTGCTAACTCCAAAGCAAGACCAGGTTGCCCAGTCAAACCCTTAACCTCATCAGGCAGTGGCAAGAACAGGGCTGCTCCGCAAGGCAAGCCAGCAGCATGGGCAGGGATGGTGCCTTCAGCCAGGGCATATTCCCAGGTCCTCTCCAGCTCCCAAACTGGCTGAGCAGAGCAGGGGTGCTGCTACTAACAGGTCCCATTGACAGTCCACTGCTCAGCACACAAAGGCAAGGTAATAAGTCAGGTACAAGGTCAAACCAGGAAATCCAAATAACAAAACAAGAGTGCATGGGAACTGGATTGAGGAGCACCTGTGCTGTATCTTAGGCCAGGACTGAAGGCACAGATCAGAGTTTAAAGAGAGCTCTTGAAGCAATAGGCAGAGGGTGCAGGCTGGAGGGCATAGGCAGGGGTGTACAGAGCAATCTTGTTGCCTCTTGGTGCACCCAGGGCTCTGAAAATCTATCCTCAAAGACAGAAGGTTCCCTACCCTTTTTGGCTGCCCATTCCAGTGCTGCACCACTGGAAATGCACCACTATAAGGGAAATACTTTTTTCCTTATAGAACTTAGTCCTTAAAATTGTCTAAAAGGTTTGATGCTCTGCCTTGAATCCTTGGGAGCATAATTCAGACTGATGATAGCTTGAACTTTTTGATGGCTCAGAAATGTCATTTCAGCTTAAAGATGGAGCCTGTGTTTTCCTTTCTTGTTGCTCTTTATGTGAAGCTCTATAAATAAGCAAATGAAAGTGGGAAGGTAAGGGAGTCCCAGTTCTTTGCTATTTAGTATAAAACCAAGTTGTTGTGTGCTCATATAAAAAAGCCCAAACATATATCCTGTGCTCATCACCAGAGCTCTAGCTGCCAGCTGCAGTATCAGCAAGTTACCTTGATGGGTGGCTAAAACTCAGTTAGCCAGCAGAAATTCATCTGAAGGAAACAATGACTTGGCTAGATGAAGAAATGGGTCCATTTCAGAATTGATCTGCGCTCCGGTCAGGTTTGCAGTCTGAAACAAACAGGTTGTGTTTTCATACATAAACACAGCAACTCGGGTTTCCATTTCTGAATCAGGGAAAGAGAACAGGGTAGTTTTATCTCCTCAATGACAGGGTGAGTAATGCAGCAAAGGGGGCTCAAGCTATGCCATAGCTTATTGAGGAGCCCCAGATTTGTACAGACCTTGCAAGAGATGAGGAATGCAAGACAGGTGAGCTGTTTAAGGCAACAAAACCAGTAAGATTTAGTTCCACAAAGATTAAAGGGAAGAAGTATGTCCAGAAAGTGGAGAAAGGGGGAGCAGAATAGCAAACCCACATAAATTTTCAGACAGAAGGGTGATGAGGTGATGTTCAAAGATACCAAAAGAGACTGGGAGGAATTTTGCAGGTATGTGTGTGGAAATTAATCTTGGAAATTGTGAGGAACACACACATTGGATCTGCAGGGGCACACAGCAGAAAGATAGAGACAGTAAAGTGCAGAAAAAATACTAAAAAATATGTGGAGAATAGGCAGCTAGTGAGTATTGTGGGTTACAACAAGGGCCAAAGATACATGGCAGGTGCGTGGAATCAACCAGTACCTAACTTTGAGCAAGTTGCACTTTTAGAGCCCAGTTGTTGGCTCCTGCAGAATCCAGGGCTGCTCATGCACTCAAAATTAGGTGCATCCTACTGCAGCGTACTGAACTGGCCTGACTTACAGAGGTAAAGACAGGCATATGTAGAAGGAGTTTTAAAATCAGAGCATTAGGTAGCAGAGGGTGCAAAACAGGTGGAGTTAGTGAACCTCTTTTTTGGTATCAGTATTAGAGAAGAGGTGGAGATGAGACCACCTCTATCTCAGTGGTATAGCAGGATTAGTAAAGAAATTATAAAAGAGAAACATGGAAAAAGGTAAAATGCAGCATTTAAAAAAAGTGGTGCTGAACCATATGAGCTCTGTTCATTCAATGAGACCTGCATGGCTCCTGAAGAGAGAGCTGTCAGAGTTGCAGGCTGTTGGCATCTTCTGTGCTTGAAGCAGGATATGTCTGTGACATGCTTGTGGTGTTGAAATCTTGTGAATTCTTGAGGTAAGGATGGCAAAATTATTTCCCTGATGATATCCAGGACTTTGTTCAACAGGCATCTTTCCAAGACAGAAGGGTTTGGGGTTTTTGTTTTTTTTTTGGTCAAAAGGACTCTACAAACAGCTTAGCAGTACCGTGACCCTTGGTAAGTTCCTGAGAGCACCTTCAGACTCTCCTTGAACATTGCCAAACGTTCCCTGTCATCTTGGTGGCTCCACACTGGACTCCCTCCAATTTCTTGACCTCTCTCTAGTGCTTCGATGCCCTAAACTGGACATAGCACACCAGATGTGGCATCAACAGTGCCAGTTACAGGGAAATAATCACTTCCCTCAGTCCTCAACCTGCTGGCCACATTCTCTGAGGTACACCCCCAAAGGCAAGGTGGGATCAGTAAACTCGGTTGTAATCTGGTTGATTGCAATAGTCATTGGGTAATATTTTTTAAAGCCTGTAAATCCCATTTCCAGAAAGGAAACCCACCCCTCTGTGTCAAATTATCCTCTTGGGTCCTCAGTACTAGTGGCATTTTTCACTCTGGACTCTGGAAGCCATCTGGGAGTAACTAGAACACCAGTGCCCTCTCCCCAAATGTCATGCAGGTTTTCAGGTTTCCCTAGTTCAAGACTGCCTTCTTCTTTGCCTTGAAATGATAATTTCTAGTAATTCCTCTGATGCAAGAGTAGCAAATCTCAGCACAAAGTAAATGCTTTGTATGTAAGGCTGCAGCCACCTTGTTATGCCTTTGTCAGGAACCGCAGTGTAAGGTATTTGTTGTGATGACTTTTAACATATGGAAGGTCAAGATCAGATTCCCAAAATATTCTGAAAACCAGTTATAGCTTTAACTGTGACTGTAGTTAAATATAAAACCTAAGTAATTCGTTCTATTAAAAAGTCAGAGTCTTATTTTTATCAAGTGATGTTATGAGGGCATGTTCTAAATCAGCCAAAGGCTCTTGTAGCTGTAAGAGCTCCCCTTCTGCAGTTTTTAACAGCCCAGTGGAGTTGGTGTAGCTTCTCTGTGCATTTCGTTAGCGCAGAGTTCTTCCTCTGACACTGACCAGATCAGGCAGACCAGAAGATTCAACAACTGAAGACGACACAGGCGAGGAAAGCGGCGAGAGCTGAGTCATAACGCTGAGTTTATTTCTTTTTGACCCTGCGAAGTTAAATCTAATTTGGACGGGGTCAGGTTGTGACGGGCACACGGGGACCGAGAAATAAACCCACACGTTTCATGCATTCATGGTAACACTTCTCCTGACAATCCCTCTCCCTATTGTTGCGCGCTTCTCCGTGCGCACGGGCCCAGGTTAGGAGTACGCCGCCGCCGCTGCTGCTACGCAGCTATTCCAAGCATCCTTCAGCCAGAACGCGTATCCCATGCAGGATTAAAGAGTAGTTTGTCTGATGTGCACTAGACAGGCGGTATGGAGCAGGGTCAAGGCAAGCACGTAGCGAGGCTCTGAAATTTCCTTTTTGATCAAGCAAGTAGTGAGCATATGCTCGCAGCTGGAATGTGTGCTCAGCTTACTTTAGCGGAGTTTCAGCGCTGACCTTTTGCTGCGTGCCTCCAGCAGCGGTAAAACGGTTCTGCTTAAGTAAACTGACATCCACCACGTGCAAACCCAGCTGTCTTCTCCAGCCCACCATTTCTCCTACTGTTACAAGAAAGCCCGAAGGCATGGGAATGCTGTAATTTAATGTGGAACGCCCTGCCATGGAAATAATGTTGTGAAAAGTAGTTGTGCTCATGGGTGCAATAAAATCCACCTTGAGAGGCCAGCTTAAGGATTGGCCGCAGGAGAACACGTTGATGGGGTCTGGATTGCTGTGTTTTATTACTGCCTGGATGAGACAAGTCAGGGAGGCCTCTTACACCATCTGCTGCTGAATCCAGTGGCTGTCTCCAGCTTGACCCATCCTTACGTGTCTTTGGTTGCTTTGCATTTACCACCTCTGCTCTTGTTCCACTTCGTTTCTCTTCGCGTCTGGCAGGTCTGGCCTCTGTATGACTCCACTGTAAAAATTAGCCTGGTCTTATGCAGCAAGTAGGTGATCAGGCAGGCAGTTGTCACTGGGCAGAAGGCTTCTTTACAGAGCTACTTGTGAGAGCAAACGCTGCCGTTGGCATCAGCAGACCACAGGGAAACGGCCAGATTGTGCCCCTATCCCGTGGCATCGCACTGTCCACAGCCCAAGGCATTCCTGGACAGTTTGTGATTCCAAGTACCCCTGTTTATGAGATGCATTAAACCTCAGGCATGTGGTCCTGGCTTTCAGGAAGCACTGAGCATACCCCATGTGAGATCCAACCACCCCATGTGAGATCCAACCTGCTTACTGTGCCTTAGTTTGGATACTCAAAAATGAAGACATTGCTTGGCATTTGGATAGACGGGGGAGAGGTCTCCTTTATGTGCATGGCCTGAGCTTTCCAAAAGTCACAACTGAACACATCTTTCCTCCAAAAAAATGCAGGAAACACACAAATTACATGGATCCAGCATGTATTGTACACAGCCACATTCTTGATGCCTTTTTGGCAGGGGGAAGATGAAAACCCTGGTGAAGGGCAAGGGCAGTCAGGAAAGATTCAAAGGCTTTTTTTTGTTTTCTCATAGGAGTTAGGGTGCTGTCTCCACTGCCCTGCTCAGATAAATACCTCAGCCTTGATCGAGTTTTCTTCCTACTGCCATGACATCAACTGCAAGATGATCACCTACCACTGCTCATTGCTGTTGACTTTCACCCAAATGGAGGTGGGTCAGTTTATATGGAGCAACCGAGGAGCTCTTCTGACCCACCTCTTTTTACCTGCAGGGGCTCAGGGAGTGTTTTGGGGAGTGTTTCCACCACTCTCAGAAGCCAGGGAACACGTGGATGGGCCATGTGTCCTCACCGCATGGCAGGTGCGTTACCAGTCCATCTGAAAGCCTTGTGTGACATTTACTCCATACACTCAAAAAGACACCTAACCTGGGTTAGAAGCACTACTACTAAACAGTGAAGCTGTGATTGTGGATAGAAGTAGAGTTAGGAACAGCTAACCTTCAGCTAACAGTTCATCTTGACAGTGAACTCAGCCATGAAGATGACTCCCTGTTGCCATAAAATCCAATTGAAGAGGTACTTAATTATAAATACAAATTTAAGCCTTGGTATGTCTGCAGTTAGACAAGTATTTTTTCACATTAGGGCCCTACAGAGTCGTAGTCATCAGTAAATCAGCTCTCCATCTTGGCTTTCTTTGTATTTTGGATATATGATGATGACAAATCTGATTTATTTTAGCCGTGAGACAGACAAGCTGCAAGTTCTCCATCAGAGGAAGGCCACGAGGATGATTAGAGGGCTGGAGCACCTGCCCTACAAAGAGAGGCTGAGGGAGCTGGGCTTGTTCAGCCTGGAGAAGAGAAGGCTGTGGGGGGACCTCATTGCAGCCTGCCAGTACCTGAAGGGAGCTTATAAGCAGGAGGGGATTCAACTTTTTAAAAGAGCAGATAATGGCAGGACAAGGGGGAATGGATTAAAACTAAAGGAAGGAAGGTTTACATTAGATATTAGGGGGAAGTTTTTTACAGAAAGAGTGGTGAGGTGCTGGAACAGGCTGCCCAGAGAGGTGGTGGGTGCCCCGTCCCTGGAAGTGTTCAAGGCCAGGTTGGATGGGGCCCTGGGCAACCTTGTGTAGATCCAGGCCTGGAGGTTGGTGTCCCTGCCTGTGGCAGGGGGGTTGGAGCTCTATGATCCTTGGGGTCCCTTCCAACCCATGCCATTCTATGATTCTATGATCAGCACAAGAAGATGTCAGAGCTTTTGGGAGCTGCTAAATCCATTTGAGATTGCTGCAGCTCCATAGCCCCAGGTCCAGCCAGCAGCAGGGCTGAGCGTGCATCCCCAGCAGCTGCACAGGCACGCAATCCGTGCGCCCAAACCTACAGATCAAGACAGGCAGACAGCACAGCCCTCACTTCTTAGCACTAACAGCACCAATGGCTTCGTCCTGTTACCTGCTCTGACTGACCGGGATGAAAGCCTGTTAGTGGAAAACAAACATACTCATATATGCTATAGGTATTCTTCCAGTGTCTGATGTGCTTTTATACACTCAGCCTATACAGAACCCCCCCCGACCTTTGCTCTCCCCTGCTGCTGGCACTTGAACATAGAACCACAGAATCATAGTATGGTCTGGGTTGAAAGGGACCCCAAGGATCATAGAGTTCCAACCCCCCTGCCACAGGGACATACAAGCCCCTGCCTCTTGCAAACCATGCTGCTGTGACTGAAAACTCCTCACACACCTACTTAGACCCACACATGCCCTATGGTTGCCCCACATAAGTGGACTTAAATGTTGAGTGTTTCCAGCCTGTGGCCCCTGGATCCCTGGCCTCCTGGTCATCTCATGCACAGACGTATACAAACAGCCTTCCCAGTAGCTGCCCTCAGGCAGCACGGTTCCTCCAGCAGCCAGCTCCCAGCCCCTCTGGTTGCTCACAGCCACTCCAATACCTGGCTGCCCAGCCTGTTATCCTACTTGTGGGTAGCCCAGCATGATACTCACTAGAAAGTACACACACACACACTCTCCAGCCTCCCCAGATGCTGGCTTCTCAGACCCATGGACTATTTTGATCAAGAGGCCCCACACCTCGCACTCAGACCTCTATACACACACCTGCACACAGAACAGAGAACCCCTTGCCCAGGAAAATAATCCAGAACAGGGTTTAATAAGAAGATAGGAGAGACTGCAATGACCAGGTGCAGGGCTGTGTTGACCATCAACCTGCCCATGCAACTGTCCCCCTTTCAGCCCTTATTCCGCTGTTTTCTCACAGTTGTTCCTCCCCAGTCCACCTTGATCAGTCCCTCCCTACCTCTTGTCCTTCCCCTAAACATCCCACAATATGTCCCATGCAATCCCCAAATGCTTTATCCCCACCCCTGGCATGTCCTATGGAGTCCCACACCCCTCTAGGCAGGAACTCCCCTCAGTCTGCAAAGCGAGGTGAGCAGAGCCTCAGCTGGTGGGTCTCACACCCAGACAAGGGGGCTGACCACCCCCATCAATAAGCACCTACTGTCTGTGAAATACATATGGGGCAAAGAAAAATGAGAAAGAAAATTATGCCCACTCTCAGCAAGGAATTTCCCACTGGAAGTGTGGTGCACACAGATAAAGAATCAACATGACTGAAGGCCCCTTCTATTAAACTAGTTGTATATGAACAGCTTAACGAGCTCTATACATCCCAAAGATTTATTTTTAAATTAACAAGGTCCCTTTAATCACAATATAGGCATGAGATCATGCTGCCAGAGAAATGTTGGTTGGAAGGGACCTCTGGAAGTCATCTAGTCTAACCTCCCACTTGAAGTGAGATTCTTGCCAGCTCTAGAAAAGATCAGGCTGTGGCTGACCTTCATGCTATATTTCCAACCACAGAGAGATATTCATCTAACTTAACATATGATGATTACTATAGGGCTAAGAATAATTCTCTGACTAGGGTGATCTTTTGAATGCACTGGATGGTATCTGATTCAATTATTGTGAAGACCTTTTGCAATGGATCTTCTTCCCTTCCCTTCCCTTCCCTTCCCTTCCCTTCCCTTCCCTCTTTCGCTTCCCTCCNCTCCAAGTTCCTCTGAGCAGGAGTTTTTACTGTCTGCTTCCAAGGCCTCTATTCATTTCCCAAGTGGTGAACCCTGCTTTTCTTCTTCCCTTCCCTTCCCTTCCCTTCCCTTCCCTTCCTCTCTCCTTCCCTTTCTCTCTCCTTCCCTTTCTCTCTCCTTCCCTTTCTCTCTCCTTCTCTTTCTCTACCCTTCACATATCACATTCAGGGCTTTTCCCTTTTCTGCAAGGGACCAAATCTTGTGAAAACATCAGCACCTGAACAGTGTTACTGATGTGAATGAAATGTGTAAGGGTCTATTAATTTGTTTCCTTTTTCATGAGATTTACACAACCGACACTGATATACAGCCAAAAAGGGGGCTTTGGGAAGTATATGGTTGAATGGTGAGGAGTTGTGTATATTATTACTGGAAAAGCATCTGCCCACTGGTGGTTTAAGCACATCATGACACTTATCCATCACTCTGGTACTGTATATCTCAATTTTGTAAGGGTAAGTTTCACAACTCATGGTTTTCAAATGAAGAAGTCCAAAGGGGCTATGTTGGCTAAAGATGCCATGAGGCACTGGTGACACCAACGAAGTGAATCTTGTTCTTCTGATGCCCAGTCTGGATTCTGAGCCTTCAGATCTGGCTGCTAGATCACCTTTTGTTTAGAAGCGTTGCAAAGATTTGATGTCCTGCATATTTTTGCAGACGTTCATCTTCTTCTTCAACCATTACACACTCCTAGAGGTATGCTGGGAAGGGAAACCTTGGGCCCACTGCAGCCAATAGCCAGATTCCCCAAAGGGCCAGTATTTGTCATCAAAAGCCCTGAATTTGGCTTAGGCATTCAAGAGAGTCAAGGAGACCAGCTCTGAAGCCAGCCAGGATAATGGCATTCTGCAAAGATTCGTCATATGAAGGTTTTGGGCTTTAGCCTTTCAAACTCTGTAGCTTCAGAGTAAACAGCCTTGAGAGTGCTATTTACAGAGCAAAGACATTTAAACAGATGGGCAGAGGTTTTCTATGAAAAGCCTGGAAAAATTAGTCTCTTTCTTCATCACTTGCAACACACTAAGTAAAAGTCAGTTTGAGTCTTCATTTTGAACATAGTATTTCATTTTTATCTGCTTTAGCCATCTATTAATTCCCCTGTCTTCACTGTAGTTTTCTATTTATTTTTGCTT
>VZTU01011764.1:86285-131109 GCA_013400835.1 Zapornia atra | reverse complement strand
ATCTATTCAGCATTATTATATTTTATTTAATCACTGTATAAGTTTCCTTTTTGTGTTGGGAGTTTGCCCAAAACCACCTTTTTTATCCATGCAGGCTTCTGGCCTTTCTCCTGACTTCCTCTTTGTTTGGATGCATCACTCCTGAGTTTAGAGAAGGTGATCCTTGAACACTAGTCAGCTTCCTTGGGCACCTCTTCCCTCCAGGGCTTTATCCGATGGTAAAGCAGGTCCCTAAAGAGTCCAAAGTCTGCTGTCTTGAATCCAGGTTAGTGAGCTTGCCACGTGCTCTCCTCTCTGCCCTGAGAATCTTGAACTCCACCATTTCATGGTCACTGCAGACAAGGCAGCCTTTGAGCAGGCCACCCTTTACCAGGATGTTGGTGAGAACAAGGTCCATCATGTCCCTGTCGAAGTTACCATAGATGCATTCCAGGAACCTCTTGGATTGCTTATGCCCTGCTGTGTTGTCCCTCCAACAGATATTGGTGTGGTTGAAGTCTCTCCCATGAGGACCAGGGCTTGTGAGGCTGCTCCTGTCTGTCTGTAGAGGGGCTCATCCACTCAGTCTTTTTGGTCAGGTGGCCTGTAGCAGATCACCACTATAATGTCCCCATAAACTCTTGGTGGGCTCCTCGTCCATCCCCAGATGGAGCTCCATGCACTCCAGGTAGTCACTGACATAGAGGGTGACAACCCCTCCTTGTGTCCCCTGCCTGTCCTTCCTAGAGAGCCTGTATCCTTCCATCCTAACACTCCAGTCACAGAAGCCATCCCACCATATCTTCACAATGCCACTGAGATGATAGCCCTGCAGGCATGTGCACATCCCTTAACCCCTCTCCTTTATCCCCATGCTGTGCCATATCATATTCTCCCTAATCACGTATGAACGGAACATCACAACTCAGTCCTGTAATAAATATTGTTGTTACACTTCCTTTAACTAGCGAACTGTGATGCTTGAATTAAGGATTTATGTTAATTTCTCCCCAGACATGGACAGTTTCTGCATAGCTCCTTTAAAAAGTTGTTTAATGTGCTGTGTCTGGTGGGTTCAGGTCGACTTCTGAAGTCCGCTGGTGCGCTCTGGGCTGATATTTCCAACAGCTGAAGTTACCTTAAAGGTCTTGTAACAGAGCACACTGCTTCACCTCCTGCTCTTGTTAAGTAATAGTCTTTTGTAACTGCAGAAGAGCTTTAAAAAACAAAACAAAGCAGGTGACACACAAGGAACATTTTTTTCCTTGTTTTGTCCCCTGATTCTATAGTATTTTAAACAGAAACTGACTTTGTTATGACATGTGCAGAGAGCTCACTTAGGCTGCTTTTGAATTTATTATGTTTATCATGTTCATCTGATAGCAAAAATCTCTGTAAGTGATATCTGAGACTGCTTCAGAGGAAAGAGCCTATAAATGAGGTATCATCTATCCTTATGTAAGTACCTCTTTTTCAAGTGTGACCAATATCCGACAGCTCCCACCAGGGTCATTTTCATGATACTAAATAGAACTGAGAAAATGCATTTCATAATTAAAACCAATGTGACAGTGAGACCTTTCAGAAGTATGCGTAGTGGCAAATGTATTTGAGTATTTAAATGAAGTGGAGGATGGATGTATTAGAATTTATTCAGTAGCTAAACTTGGCAGGTCTCATATGTGCCTTTGTGCCCATTGCTTGATGTATTTACTTAATGCATACCTCACTGAACAGGACCATTCCTACCAAAATATAGTGCTTTAACAAACTATGCCCAGTTTTATGTGGAAGGCTACTTTAATGTTAATTCCAGTTTACAAAATAAATTCTTATTAAATATTAAAATACTAAATATTCCCTGTATATAGAAGATACCAAAAATCTCAGGTCAGTTCCTTGCTTGAATGCATACCTTTTGTTACCTCGTTACTCACTGCTTTTCAACTAGCTCCCTGTATTATTTGGTGAACAGGATAAATGATGGTTATTAAAAATCAACTTACATTCATCCCTGTCACTCAGTATATATGCCACCCATCTTAATCTCTATGCACCACCCAAGTCTTGCAGGGAATTTGGGATTGTTTATTCTCTGGGGGATGAGGATGGGGACTGTGTATGTGCTGCAAGTTGCCTCAGTATTGGCTACACATCATCATTATGGGGAGAGTTTTTACTTTTGAAGTCTGAGAATCGAGGCTTGGCTTGATTTAAAGAAAAATAAATTTGCATGTATTGTCTGATTTTCAGTACCCATCTTTTACCTCTAAGGCTTGTGTAGTGGTTTTTTTGACCATTCTTGGCATTTATGCAGCTCTGTAGAAGTTCAAACCGTAACACATGTGAATTACTTGAATGTTGTTGTACCTAGGAAAGAAATGGGCAGTTTATAATGACCTTAGAATAATTTATAGTTAGGAATGAGCAAGTAGTAACATTAGGGACCAGTTGTGGAACTGAATAGTGCTGATGTAGGTACCAGTGTTTGTTTACAACCTCCAGTGGGTTTTACAGTACTTGGTATGCTGAGCAGATGATCATCATGGAGAAGTTTGTGTCTGAAAGGATTTTAAATCTATGTCCTTAATTGATACTCCAAGATAAGGACATCTGTAAAACTGGAGTTCCGACCCAGAACTGCCACTTGCTCTTAGGTGCTTATGTCAGCATTTGCATGCATTTTTGGATGTAAATGATTCTTGTCTCTGGAAGGGTGCTTAGAAATGGCATTATGCTGCTGACCTTTCATGTAATAGGTAGTTAGAGCTTTCAGGAGGAAGTGAGATACTTGAGCTCTGATTGCTTGTTTCCCCTTCCTGAGGAGTGTTAATTTTCAGACCATCACTGGTCTGACTGCAATACCTTTACTTTTGGAACAGTGCCACTGTGTAGTCAAGAATGTGAGGTACTGGAGA
This sequence comes from Zapornia atra, assembly GCA_013400835.1. Lineage (NCBI taxonomy): Eukaryota > Metazoa > Chordata > Aves > Gruiformes > Rallidae > Zapornia > Zapornia atra. Next base: position 128,212 of record VZTU01011764.1, on the reverse strand, counting down.
GGGAAGGAATTAACCAAAAGATCTGTGATCCAATGATCGGTCATTCAGATAGAAAATGGTTCTTTTTCTTGGTCCTAGCTTCCATAATGGATGTAAACTAGTCATGCATTTTTACTAGTGGTTATTTCACCAAAAAAATGCTTAACCAGAACTGTATGCGGGGGCTTGTTGCGAGTTGTGATTTCTGCTGCTTGCCACACTTCATAAAAGTCTGCTTAATCATTTGTAAATTTTTCTGTAGCCTCCTTCACAGGTGTGTGTATCTGCCTCCTGGGTATGTTGGATCCATTTAGCTAAGTTGCATTTTAATAGGGCATCATCTTAACTCAAGAATCTTTTGTGAAAATTTTTATTTGAACATCATGACAACTGTGGTGAAGATTTCTAGACAACTTCACTGCTTAGAAGTTTAACTCAGGGACCTAATTCTGGTCCCATAGGTGTTAGAAATCAAATTTCTGTTGATCCATCTGACTAGGTGCAGGAGCAGACTTTGGCTCTCTATTCCTCTATAAAATTGCACAATTAAATGTTATGTTAATTATGTTGAAGGAACTTTTGCTGGAAATGCTCTCACAGTACCAGTATTTAGTAGAGCTTTGTTCTATTTCCTGTTCATAAAATCATGTCACTACTGCTAAAAGGAGGGGAACAGATTGCTGCTTTATATAACATCTTTGTCTTAATTTGGGCTTGGACACTTTATTATGGTTATGGTCTTAATTTTACACTATTTAAATAAATAATGAAGCAGGCCATGTTTCACACAGTCTTTTGAAATTAGTGTCCGATTGCCATATAGATGATGTATGATCATATAGATTCTGTGTGAGTTCATAAGAGAGGATGTTTCTGTCATCAGAATGTCTCTTACTGATGAGTGCAGTCGAATAGCTGCTAATGTTTCTGCTGGTTTGCAGTGTAGGTCATGTTTAGTGCTATTTGGTACTCGAGGCCAGCCATGCTGAGAGGGATTTGGGGCTCTTGGTCAACAGCAAGTTAAACATGAGCCAGCAGTGTGCCCAGGCAGCCAGCAGGGCTAACTGCATCCCAGGGTGCATCAAGCACGGCATTGCCAGCCAGTCCAGGGAGGGGATTGTCCTGCTCTACACTGCACTGCTGCGGCCTCAGCTCGAGCACTGGGTGCAGTTTTGGTCACCACAGTACAAGAGGGACACAAAACTATTGGAGAGTGTCCAGAGGAGGGCAATGAGCATGGTGAAGGGTCTGGAGGGGAAGTCGTATGAGGAGAGGCTGAAGTCCCTTGGTTTGTTCAGCCTGGAGAAGAGGAGGCTGGGAGGAGACCTCATCACAGTCTGTGGCTTCCTGACAAGGGGGAGTGAGGGGGCAGATGCTGATGTCCTCTCTTTGGTGACCAGTGATAGAACCTGAGGGAACAGTATGAAGTTGTGACAGGGGAAGTTTAGGTTGGATATTAGGAAGAGGTTCTGTACTGAGAAGGTGGTTGGGCACTGGCACGGGTTCCCCAGGCAGATGGTCACAGCACTGGGCTTGACTGAGTTCAAGAGGCATCTGGATGATCCCCTCAGTCCCATACTCTGACTTGGCTGGTCCTGTGTGGAGCCAGGAGTTGGACTTGATGGACTTGATCCCCTGAATTTTCTTGAAACACATGCCTTAGAGAAAAAAATTCTCTTCAGAAAGCTCTAAGTGGGTAATGCAATATAGCTGATGCTTTCTTAGCACAATTTAAATTCATTTATATAAAGAGAAATGCATTGTGATTGCTATATAAGAGGCCTTATTTTATAATGAAATTTAGCATAAACATGAAAATTCTGTGGTAGAATTAGACCTTTTTTTTCCACTGGATTGAAGAATATTTATGGATCAGATTAATTCCTGATTTGTGTAATATGAGCAGTACTTTCACTCAGACAGCTATCTTTATCTTGGAATTATTTTAAATTTCTTATATTTTCTCAAGCTGGCTAATAGGGGGATTCAGCAAATCTCAGGAAGTGTGGAAGTGACTGAAATTTAAGTAGCAGATTGGAGAGTGCATCTAGCCTCTAACAAAGGTTGAGCCAACTCCCTTAACACTTTGTTTCTGTTTGTGTCCTTCAAAAAAACCCCACCAAACACCTCAAAGACATTTCAAAGTCAGGCACTCTGACAGGCATAGGATAAATAACTTTTATTCTTACCATAGAAAAACTTGCATGCTGAGAATATAATGAAAGTATTACTACCACCTCAGTTTAAGTCCTTCAGAGTGGCTCTCATCACCTGTGACAAGGGCACTCAGAAGAACTAAAGCTGTGGGGAGAGAGACCTTCTCTGGAGCTCTGTGTTATGTCCTGGGTGCTCTGTTTCCAACAGAGCATTTCTTACAAGCTAGTTTTAAGAGTGATGGGATGACACTGGAGGACAAGCACTGTCACAAGCTCTCAGGGCAGCAACAGAAATACACCTAAACTTTGAAAACTAATAATGTAAGCTCCAAAAGTCTGTGGCATGGACCTGGACAAGCAACCGTGAAAGGTTTGCCTTCAGCTGGATGTTTTTTGTGAGCCTGGAGCTTGACAGATACCCTTTGAAGGGACACCAGTCTCTGTTAAACTACAAAGGGTGGCCCTTTAGAAGATTACTTACTGCAGAACTTGGTATAGGTAATTTTCTAACTGCTTGGAGAAAGCTGCGTGGATTATTTTGTTATTGAATGGTTTTGTTGCCATCATCATGTGGAAAGACGCCCGTGCTTTCATGACGCTCTAGAGCTCTTGCTGCATTACTCATGACCTCTCTCAGGCATAGTCTTACAGCCTTGCCTTCTGGAAGACTAATAGCTAGAATGTAAAATAACTGCAATTACTTAATGTAGTGTGTGTGGAGTCAATTTTTTTTTCTTATTTAACTTTATCAATCAGCAAGGTGTATTTATCCTACTGTGCTGGGCACACTGAGAGATATTTAACACAGTGAATGAATATTAGAGACCAGGTATTTATGTATTTATTTAGTGTATATTTTGAAACTGGTTATATAACAAGTTTGAGGAACAGACTGTGATCTGCCAGCAAATTTCAGCTGGTCCCTCAACAGCCTCTAAATGACACTGTCCGTATGTTTTTTCATGCACTCTGTATTACAAATGTGATCATGCAATATAGTCTTTGAAAAGGTGCAAATGTTGCTATAGAGTTTTATTGGAATTAATCTACTACTTTTCATTTGAATGATGTGGCCTGAAGTCACAAGTAGCTAGTATTCTCTGCTGTTCCTTCTTCACTTGGGATACTCAGGGCTCAAAATGGTGACTGCTCCAACTCTGTCATAGTAAGATACTCTTCTTGCTCTACTGAGGATGTTAATCCTTTAGAAGCTGCCTATCCTGGCCCCCTCTCCCCAGTTCCTGTTGTAGTTTTTCTTACAGGAGCAAATGACTTTACAGAAGCACAGGAAAACTCCTCCTTGTGCCATTGCTACTGTTGTGAAATTATTTATTATTAGTTCAACCCATGGCTAATTCTGGTTTTATCTTCTAAATACTCCAACATGCTGATTTCTTTCTCAGGGGTACATGATGCTGTATCGTATTCCAAAGCCTGTTTTCTGTGAAAACCCACCAATTTCTTTGCTTTCCTTTTAAGAGAAATGTCCACATACAGATGTATAACTGCATCATATAAACAGTAATAGCATCCTTGAAACATTTTTTCTTGCTATTCAGAGCTACTGTAGGTCAGGAACTGGTAGAGTCCAGGACCCTTATTCTCCTGTTATCTCCTGCGTAACACAGGGCTCACTCTATTTTTGGTACAGAAATCTTCCTCCTATGGTCTTCAAGAAGTTTTCTGTCCTCTTGAAATAAGAAGCAAAATATTTGTTCTGAGCTTCAGCTTGCCTTTTACAGTGATCTCTTGCTAGTTTGCTAGGTACACATCTCCCATCAGGTAAAATGTTATGTGACAAATTGCCAGGCCTAGTTAGACTTTCTTCACCCTATCTGTTGTTTTGATAATCCATTTGTATGTTAATATGGTCAGTGCAGATGTGACAGATCTAGTGACTCATTTGATTGAGCATCCAGTCTGTTGTGTCAGCAGGTGCTTCTGGAAACTACAATTTCTTTAATTTATATTAGAAGGAACAAAGGTTATTTTAGATTTGGTAATTTATTAATTACTTGAGAAAAATACTACATTTCTATGTGGAATTAGATGCATCTTTAAAAACATTAAAGTAACAATTACACAAAAATGGTGTATAGGAGCAAATCACATCAAAACTCACCAGTTCAGTGGTGTTAAATATAACATCAGTGACACTGATAAAAGCTGGAGTAGGCTTTAAGTTTTTAAATCAAAATAGAATGATACTTTATTGGTAATGCCTAAATTACTGAATTTTTCATAGAATCAGAGAATAGTTTCAGTTGGAAAGGACCTCAGAGATTGTGTGCTTCCAACCCCGCTGCCCCTCCAACACCCCCAAGTCCTCCTCTCAAGGAGAACAGGGCTGCTGTCAATCCATTTTCCACCCAGCTTGTAGTTGTGCTTGGGATTGCCCTGACCCATGTGCAGCACCTTGCACTTGACCTGGTTGAATTTCATGTGGTTTGCGTGGTCCTATTTCTGAAGCTTGTCAGAGTCCCTCTGGATGGTATCCCTTCCCTCCAGTGTGTCAAGCACATAACACAGCTCAGTGCTGTCAGCAAACTCACCGAGGGTACACTTGATCCCACTGTCCATGTGTCCAACAAAGATACTAAACTCTTTGAGTGTGACCGTCCAGCCAATTCCTTGCCCACCATGGCTAGTCCATCCATGGAATCCATGTCTCTCCAGTTTAGAGTCAAGGAAGTCATACACAACGTCAACTGCTTTGCTCAAATCCAGGTAGATGGTGTCAGTTGTGTTTCCTTTACCCACCAACTCTGTAACCCAGTTGTAGAAAGCCACCAAATTTTTCAGGCATGATTTGCCCTTAGTGAAGCCATGTTGACTGTCACCAGTCACTTTCTCATTTTCCATGTGCCTGAGCATAGTTTCCAGGAGGATCTGCTCTGAGCATAGAGGTGAGACTGACCGGCCTGTAGTTCCCAGATCTTCCTTTTCTCCCTGTTCTGTTTTCCCTTTTCCAGTCAGTGGGAACTTCACTGGACTGCCACAACTTCTGAAATATGATGAAGAGTGGCTTAGCCACTTCATCCACCAGATCCTTCAGGACCTGCACATGCATCTCCTCAGGTCACATGGACTTGGATACCTTCAGGTTCTTTAGATGGTCTCAAACCTTATCTTCTCCTACAGTGACTGGTTCTTCATTCTCCCAGTCCCTGCCTTTGCCTTCTGCAGCTTGGGCAGTGTGGCTAGATAAGTTGCTGGTGAAGAGTGAGGTAAAAATGTCATTGAGTGCCTCAGCAATCTTCATATCCAGGGTAACCAGATCTCAGTTTCCTTCCAGAGAGGGCCCACAGTTTCCTACTTTTAAAGTGGCTGGAAATGTAGGCACTGTATAAGCAATGGCATCTGTCAGTGTTATCTGTCCTGCTCAATTTCAGGCCATTAGGTAGTATTACAAATACACATCCTGGTGAATGTCCTCAGAACAATGAGATCTGAATCTTTAGGTTTCAGCAGGGTGGCCTGGTGAAAAAAATTTAAAAACCTGAATATTACTGCTTATATCAAATCCCTTTTCTTCTGTTCTTTGACTTCATGTTTCCAGTCTCGATTTTCTAAAGGAGTCAGAAGATTATGCTTACATTTATTGTGCACATTCTCATATGGTTTAACTCAGAGCCCTTCATTCATGAGGGTTAATGCTGTGCTTAGAGTACTTGAATATTTCCGCTTCACTTATTTCACTATAAATACCTTCATTTTTTCCTCAAAAACCGAACCTTCAATTATAACATTGTTGAGAACCATGTTTTACTGAATAATGACTTTATTGATTGCACCAGTGGACTGATAAAGTGATCTCTGTCTTTATTTCTGTATTTCTTTCTTAAGGATAAAAAGACTTATTCCTGTCCTGTGTGTGAGAAGTCATTTTCTGAAGATCGACTTATAAAATCACACATCAAGACAAATCACCCCGGTAAGAAAAAAATCAAGGAAATTTTCTCAGTCTGTTGCAATAAATGGGTAAAGGTTTAGAATGTGCAGAATAATGTGATTACATTCCAAAGAAAAAGAAGAGTCTATGTGTAATTTAACTGCTTTAGAGCAAGAATCGTATTGGGTTTGCTGAAGTTAGAATTTAGAGTGAAAAAAGTTATCATTCTAGCTTGTGTGTTGTGGAGTATGTCAGGTAATCATGCTAAGAAACCTGTCTTCATCTAGCAAAGAACTCATTTCCAAAAGAGGACCTAAGTGAATTCAAACTAAGTACTGAAAAGTTTAAAATTAGCCATATAGACATCCTGTAACAACCCACGAGACATAAAATCCTCACTAGCCATACATAGAATCATAGAATCATAGAATGGCATGGGTTGGAAGGGACCCCAAGGATCCTAGAGCTCCAACCCCCCTGCCACAGGCAGGGCCACCAACCTCCAGGCCTGGATCTACACAAGGTTACCCAGGGCCCCATCCAACCTGGCCTTGAACACTTCCAGGGACGGGGCATCCACTACTTCTCTGGGCAGCCTGTTCCAGCCCCTCACCACTCTCTCTGTAAAAAACTTCCCCCTAATATCTAATCTAAACCTTCCTTCCTTTAGTTTTAATCCAGTCCCCCTTGTCCTGCCATTGTCTACCCTTTTAAAAAGTTGAATCCCCTCCTGCTTATAAGCTCCCTTCAGGTACTGGAAGGCTGTAATGAGGTCCCCCCACAGCCTTCTCTTCTCCAGGCTGAACAAGCCCAGCTCCCTCAGCCTCTCTTTGTAGGGCAGGTGCTCCAGCCCTCCTGACAGAAATGTGCTTATTGTCTGTAGGTATTTCACCTAAACGCAAAGGTCCCTGTGCTGACTCTGTTCATGCTCAGCTAATGTGTGGCTGGGCTGTCCCTCCAGGGCCAGCTGAAGTCTCAAACAGGACTCATACTCAAACCAGCTCTGATACAGTTTGGCCAGTATTAAGCTGGAGCTGGATCCAGGCTAACCACTGTAGTCCATTCAGATTCTGTTAATTCCTTCCATTCTAGTGCCCTGATTTATCTGTGGAAGCACATCATAAAACGAACGCGGGAATCTGTGCCAGGGTAAACAAGCCTTGCTTAGATCTTGGGAACTTGATGCCAAGCACCCAAGTGACTGGTGCTGGAACTGATTTAAATATCTGACTGATGTGAACTTGGTAGGGCTGCACTGGTGTGTGCATACTTTACTCCTCAGTATCTGAATTGTGTTGGATAGAAAGGCCTACTGCTACTGTGAACAAAGTAGAGTTGGCTGCATTGGCCAACATACTTTAACTCATTTTACAGTGTTACGTAGAACCATAGAATTCCTAGGGTTGGAAGGGACCCCAAAGATCATCACGTTCCAACCCCCCTGCCATGGGCAGAGACACCTCTCACTAGACCAGGCTGCTCAAGGCCCCATCCAGCCTGGCCTTAAACACATCCAGGGAGGGGGCAGCGACCCCTTCCCTGAGCAACCTGTGCCAGTGTCTCACCTCCCTCACAGGGAAGAATTTATTCCTAATGTCAAATCTAAATCTAACCCCTTCCAATTTAAAACCATTCCCCCTCATCCTATCACTACATGCCCTTCTAAAAAGTCCCTTTTCAGCTTCCTTGTAGGCCCCTTCAGGTACTGGAAGGCTGCAATAAGGTCTCCCCTAAGCCTTCTCTTCTCCAGGCTGAACAAGCCCAATTCTCTCAGCCGGTCTTCATAGGAGATCTGCTCCAGCCCTCCAGTCGTCTTCCTGCCTCTCCTCTGGACCCGTTCCAAGAGTTCCATGTCCTTATGTTGGGGGCTCCAGAACTGGACACAGTACTCCAGGTGAGGTCTCATCAGCGCAGAATAGATGGTCAGAATCACCTCCCTCAACCTGCTGGCCATGTTCCTTTTGATGCAGCCAGGATACAATTGGCCTTCTGGGCTGTGAGTGTGCATTGTCAACTCATGTTGAGGTTCTCACCCACCAACACCCCCAAGTCCTTCTCTGCAGGGCTGCTCTCTATCACTTCATCTCCCAACCTGTATTGACGATGAGGATTGCTCCTGCAGGGCTTTACACTTGGTCTTGTTGAACCTCATGAGGTTCACATGGGCCCACTTCGTCTTCCATGTGCCTTAGCATTGCTTCTGGAAGAAGTTGTTTCATGATCTTCCCAGGCACAGAGGTGAGGCTGACAGGTGGGTAGTTCCCTGGGTTGTCCTTTTTACCCTTTTTAAAAATGGGCACAACATTGCCCTTCTTCCAGTCATGAGGGACTTCCCCTGACTGCCATGACTTTTCATATACATTGGAGAGTGGCTTTGCAACTGCATCAGCCAGTTCCTTGAGGACTCTGGGATGCATCTCATCGGGTCCCATAAACTTATATATGTTGCAGTTCTTCAGGTGGTCACGAACCTTACCTTCCTCTACAGTGGATGGGGCCATACCTCCTTGTGCCCCATCTTGCTACCCACTGACTCAGGAGGGGCAAGGAGAGCTGTTGCTAGTGAAGACCGAGGCAGAGAAGTTGTTGAGCACCTCAGCCTTCTCCTCATCTGTTAATACGAGGGCTCCATTTTCATTCATCAGGGCAGGAATGCTTGCTTTCACCTTTCTCTTCCAGTTGACATACCTTTATAAGACCTTCGTGTTATTCTTTGTATCCCTTGCCAAGTTCAGCTCCAGCTGTGCCTCAGTCTTCCTGACCCCATCTCTACACAACCAGGCAGAATCCCTATATCCTCTCCAGACTACCTGTCCCTGATTGTACTGCTTGTGCAGTTGCCTCTTGTTCTTTAGCTTGACCAGCAGATCTCGACTCAGCCACGCTGGTATCTTCTCTTCCCTCCCCAATTTCCTACATCTGGGAATTGAGAGCTCTTGTGCTCTATGGAAAAGATCCCTAAAGATCCACCAGCTCTGTTCCGCTCCCTAATCCCTAAGGACCGTTTCCCAAGGGGTCCTACTGATTAACTGCCTGAAGAGCTGGAAATTTGCTTTCCTGAAATGGAGTGCCCTAACCACACTCCTCGGCTGTCTCATACCCCTACAAGCTCTTGAACTCTACCAGTGCATGATCGCTGCATCCCAGGCTGCCTCCAATCTTGATGTCACTGACAAGGTCACATCATTGGTGACTATCAAGTCTAATATGGCATTCCCTTGAGTAGGGATGCCTATCACCTGGGCTAAGAAGTTATCTTCAATGTGTTCTAGGAGTCTCCTGGATTGCCTACAGCTTGCCAGGCTACTTTTCCAATAGATGTCAGGATGGTTGAAGTCCCCCAGTAGGACAAGAGCTCGTTTAAGTGAAGCCTCCTGTAGCTGGAGGAAGAAGGCTTCATCTAAGGGCTCTGCTTGATAAGGTGGCCTTTAGTAGGTGCCAACCACCATGCTTTCTTTGTTGCCTCGGTCTCTTTATTTTCACCCATAGGCTCTCGACTTCCTTGTGGCTATTCTTCAGGGACAGCTCTTCACACTCCATCCCTTTCCCTTTTATTTATCACCTGACATATTTTGATATTAAGAAAGAAAATATCAACCATCCTCAAACCGAGTTTGGGAAAGGGAAAATCCAGTTAAAATTACCTAACTTTTATTGTCTTTGCTGAAATACAACATAATGCATAAAGTAGTAGTTTCTTTCCTCCCTACTGCCACTAGATAGTGCTAGACCCGTGTTTTAAACAAATTCCTTCCCTTTCATTTCAGACTAATTCCCACATTGGCTCTTTAGTTACCAAACCTTTTTATTTGCAGACCACTCTACAACAGTGTGGTTGGTGGAAGGCTTGTCATCAGAGGACATGTCTGATGCAACAAACTGAGATGAGGAAAGGAAAAGCCCCTGTGCTATTCTGTAATCAGGAGGAATGTCACCCAGTGCAAGCAGAAATCGAGTCTCAAGAGCTGTGCCTTTATGCTGTCTCAGCCAGGGAGTATATGAGGTCTCCCTAAATATGATCTGTGAACTAGTTGTACATTTACCAGTACCATGCCCTTACATTGGTCTTCACTGGTGATGAATTACTAGTTTATGTAATTCATAAACTTCACATTGACTGATGAATTACTAGTTTATGCTGTGCCTGTGGTTCAGAAATACTAGTTAAGTCTGGAGCCCTGACATGCTTAACTCATGCATTTATGTACCTTTAAGCAATTAATTTGGTATCTGAATCCCTTTAAAAATACAGCATATTTTTTTTTGCCCAGGAAAGCAGGTTCTTCTCAACTCTCATTTGTAATAGCGTTTAAAAAGAAAATCTGCACAACCTATTACTTTGTGTCCTGTGGTTTTAATTCATATATTTTAGGCAAATAGAACTTAGAGGCAACATGTGAGATTTATTAGATATATCTCCATGGTACTAAAGAAATAATACATCTAAGATATGCCTATGTAATAGCTATGCAACAACACTATTTTAATAATATGGAGGAGAATTAATACACATTTTTTTTCCTGTGCATGCTGTCCTTGTAATCAGGAGGAAATCCTTTATTCGTGCAACATAATTACAAGCCAAATAAATGTAAGGGGTCTGATGGTATAAACTGTCAAGTACTGTGGTAGACTGAATGCAGTTGTTTTTAAAAATGTAAATTGAAAAGAATGAAGATAAAAGGAAAAATGGGTACTGTTAAAAGGAATTTAATTTTAAAATGACATATCAAAAATTAATTTAAACTGAAACCCTTACATATTTATCATTAAAATGCTATTTCTAGAGTGCCTCTCTCCTTCCTTTCTTAATATCATTCAGTGTGACCCCTCTCTTGTCTCTTCTATTTAATCAAGTAGAAAATAGGAAATAAAAGAGTACTTTTCTTTTTTTAGGTAACAGAGAATAGGAGTTGAATTCTGGTCCCATGAAAGTGGTGGGACAAAAATCTCTCTCATATTTGGTAGAGCAATATTTCATACCAAAGGAGGTTGGCTTTATTGCCAAATGATTTGGATACTCAGCAGTGAAGGAGTCTTGGATACCAGTCCCAGCTCTCAGAATTATCTATCTTTCCAACCACTGTCTCATTTAGTATGAACATTTATAATAGTCCTGAGACATGAGAGGCATCAGATGTCTGAGCAGACATAACTAGCTTGTAGTCATGAATGAAGGATCTAAGCCATAGAAAGCAGGTGAGGATCCAGACCTGTGTTTGTAATTTTTTGGGGGTACTTCAGAACATATCTTTACTCAATTCATGGGGTTTTGTATTTCCTTTTTGAAGCTGGTTTCCTTGTGCATATGAGTTCAGGCAGGATTTTTGATTCCACACTGGGACACATCAGGAGACTAGGTGTGACAGTTCAGATTTGGCAAAAATCTAAGTTTGGATTGCAACTTTTAAATTTTATAAGATTTTGGACATAAGAAGTCACCAACTTTCATGTCCTTATGTTTAGATTGTGTGAGTGCTGTACTTTCGAGTCAAGAGATAGCATTTTGTTCATATAAAATGCATTGAGTAATTGGATTTATTTTTAAAAAGCATTTGGCAATGTTTTCATTATGTGCATTTGGGACATTTTAGATTCAACTTCATTATTTTAAGCTTTTTCACTGTGACAAGGAAAACATTAGGTCATGTGAAGGAAAAACAGAGTTGAGTGTGTTGAATAAGCAAACGACAGGAAAGGAGTCTTAATTGCTTTCTTCAGCTATCTAATAGGAGATTAAAAAGAAGACAGATTTTCTTGGTGTTGTACAGTGAAGTGACTTGAGTTGAAGCAAGGAGATGCTGATTAGAAATTAGGAAAATAATTTTCACTCTGAAGGTGGTCAGACACTGGAATTGGCCAAGATAGGTTGGGGAATCTCCATCCTTGTGTATGTTCAGAACAGGACTGGATTTAACCCTGAGGAACTCAATGTAACTTTGAACTTGGCATTCCAAAGTTGTGCCTGCTTGGAGCAGGTGACCTTAGAGGTCCATTCCAACTGCATTATTCTGTTAGTCTGTTGTTAACTTTAAAGTTTCTGATTATCAGGCATTTTGATCGTTGTAGCTGTGAATGTAGTGAATTGTATTCAGATCTCTGACATCTGGAAATCTGGGGTTAAATCTTAAACAAAATCTTTTGAAATTATTGAAGAAAAAAGTGCCAAATTAGCTTATTGGGAAGGTTCATAGTTGGAAAATTATTTCTAGGGTGGTGGCACACACAAGTGGTTTTGTGGTTTGGATTTCTGTTGTTTTTTTTAAACCAGGCAGTGGAGATATTGATTACTCTGATCATGATTAAGTAAGAGAGGTGGGCGATGGTCTCTTCAGCCAGGTGACAGGAGATAGGACAAGGGGAAATGGCAAGAAGCTGTGCCAGGGCAGGTTTAGATTGGACATTAGAAAAAAAATTCTTCACTGAAAGAGTTGCCAGGGCCTGGAACAGGCTGCCCAGGGAGGTGGTTGAGTCACCATCCCTGGCTGTGTTTGAAGAAAGGGTAGATGAGGTACTTAGGGATATGGTTTATCTTAGGATGGGATTGGTTGAACTTGATCTTACGAGGTCTTTTCCAACCTTGTGATTCTGTGATTCTGTAAAGACAAAACATCCTAGGAGCTCTAAAGGAAAAAAGGTCCTTACGTTCTTTGCTCAGGTCTTCTTTAAGTGGCAGTAGGGGAAGTAGAGCTTTTTAAAAGTTGGGGTGAATCGTAATCTAGCTCTTCAGTGTTACTTATATAATATTGAACAAATTCCCTCACGTCCTTCTGGTTTTTATTACCTTTAACTTTTCTCTCAGAGGTTTCAATGACTACTATTTCTGAGATTCTTGGCAGAAGAGTTCAGCTGAAAGGACTTATTGGAAAACGAGCTGTGAAATGTCCCTACTGTGATTTTTATTTTATGAAGAATGGATCAGATCTTCAGCGTCATATTTGGGCTCATGAAGGTAAAACTCTGGTTTTAAGCTTTTGGGCATAGAATCACTCTCATTTTCCACACAAGCTTTGCTAATATAAAAAGGAATTAAAAGTTATCACTATACCTGAATCAAAAACTTTACGCTACAAGAGAAGTTAAATAATTAGTTTAATAGATTCTGCATCACAAATGGAACTACGCATTCATAACATGAAGAGACAGCTTAGATGTTAAATAATATTAATAAGTTGATGATTCTGTTTTTTTCCCAAAAGTTTCATAAACCTCCATACTCAAGAAAATATTCTGTAATGAATGTGAGTGTGGAGGAGTGAATTAAATACATGCTCAGTCTCTTAAAACAAGTAATTTTCTATAACTTCTCATGAATAACTGCTGCTCCTTTCACATTTTTCCAGAAATACTTGATCTGGAAATCTATTAGGAAAACAATTGAAATTCAATTGCTTTGATGTATGTATATAACTTCTGTGTGTTTTAATTAAATCATGCTGAGCATGGCAGCTAGCTGACATGGACAAAAACAGTAGTGAAAAAGCTGTAAGATGATTCTGATCTTACCTATCTTTTTTAAAGGGGAAATTTCAGTAATTTGGCAACAGCAGTCTAAAAATCCCTTGGAGCTAAAATGTACACCGAGTAAAATCTTGTGTCTACTGAATCTATTCTTTAACAGGTGGAAGACCACTCATATGCTCATTAATCAACTTATGGAACAGATTGCCTATGGCCTTTGAGCATTATTTTGGATTCTTTAGCCCTCTGCATAAAGGGGATTATGGGATTTGTTACTTTCAAACTGATACTTTGGTTCTAAAGTGTTTGTGCCTATGCAGATAGTTTAGACTTGTATACTAGCACTGCATAATTGCTTGAATGCTTTAACCATGAGTTGACCTGTCTGTGTATTGTCCTGGTCCTTTGCAGTAGCCTGTACTCCATTAGGGAGTTCAGTAATTCAGAAGTGTTGGCTTGGAGCAATTGTTTGTGTATTCGAATCATAGATAACAGTTTTTCCATTCTGCCAAGAACACTTGGAACCCATCTCATCTAACTACCAGGAGAAAGAGGTGAATGGAAATTTATTCCAAAATCAAAGTGTGCAATCAACTCTGCCTAAAGGAGACTATAATTCCTCATGCTTGTAAATCTAGTTTTAAGGTCATGAATATCAATCTAAAACTGCCAGAGCCTCATGAAACTGTTGAACTACTCTGCCAGTTCAGATTTATTCAACTTTTCTTTGAGGGATTTAGTTTGTTGTTGTAGACCTTCTGCTAGATGATATACTGTGCATCTCTCTATTATATGCTTTGGACGTTTTGAGAGAAGTGAAATTTAAGTTCTTGCATCTTACCAAAGGAAAAAAGTAAGTATTACTGCATGAGCCATTAGCAATCTGATGCTAATTAACAATAAAAGCCATTGAACTTGTGCTTACATATTAAGTACCTAGTGAACTGTCCTCCTAAAACAGGGTTCTTCACTCTTCATTGTAGTAAATAGAGAATTATAGTTATCTGGGTATGTTTAGAGGGAGATTTGGTACATACACCAGCTAGGCATCAACTTAGTCTGGATTCTACTTTCAAATGAAGGACAGACATACCAAGACCAAAACATTTATACTTGCTTGGTTAAAGTCAATACCTGGCTTAAGTAGTGAAGTATTTAATTTCTTAAATGTAGATAGATACCCAAAATTTTAAATTTTGACCTTTTTCTCTGTGGTGCCCAAATGATCTGAAATGTCTTTCAAGCAAATGTCCACCATGTCATCAAAAGATACATCTTGTTTGCTTCAAATTGCACTTTTTTTACTTTTAGGTGTCAAACCCTTCAAATGTTCTCTCTGTGAGTATGCCACTCGCAGCAAGAGTAACTTGAAAGCCCATATGAATCGTCACAGCACTGAGAAAACACACCTTTGTGATATGTGTGGGAAAAAATTCAAATCAAAAGGCACTTTAAAGAGCCATAAACTCCTTCATACTGCTGATGGTAAGTGCTTGTTTATTAAATCCAGGTTCATTTCAGGGCAGTAAATACTGGCTGTACTATAGGACCTAACTGATAAGCATTTTTAGGTTGACCACTAATTGTTACATACAAATTTTGCTTATCCCTAAGAGACACTGATTGCAAAATAATTCAAAACTTTGCAAAATTAAGACAGCTGTCTCTGGAATACTTGATTTTTCTGAAGCTTTGGGTTGGTCTTACAGCCCCCTTACAGAGTACCATTGATCTCTGTAGAAATTTGAAAGTAGATATAGTTCCATGTTTAAGTTTGCTGCTTACTTTTCTGACAATATTATTATGAGTTGCCAAATCCAGTAACTCAATAGAGCAACCCTGTTACGGGGCAACCCCGGCTACATGTACAGACTGAAGGATAAGACGCCAGAGGCCAACCATGCTGAGAGGGATTTGGAGCTCTTGGTCAACAGCAAGTTAAACATGAGCCAGCAGTGTGCCCAGGCAGCCAGCAGAGCTAACTGCATCCTGGGGTGCATCAAGCATGGCATTGCCAGCCAGTCCAGGGAGGGGATTGTCCTGCTCTACACTGCACTGCTGCGGCCTCACCTCGAGCACTGGGTGCAGTTTTGGGTGCCACAGTACAAGAGGGACACAAAACTATTGGAGAGTGTCCAGAGGAGGGCAACAAGGATGGTGAAGCGTCTGGAGGGGAAGACTTATGAGGAGAGGCTTATTAGTTGGTTTGTTCAGCCTGGAGAAGAGGAGGCTGAGCGGAGACCTCATTGCTGTCCATGGCTTCCTGACAAGGGGGAGCGAAGGGGCAGATGCTGATGTCCTCTCTTTGGTGACCAGTGATAGAACCTGAGGGAACGGGATGAAGCTGCGACAGGAGAGGTTTAGGTTGGATATTAGGAAGAGGTTCTGTACTGAGAGGGTGGTTGGGCACTGGCACAGGTTCCCCAGGGAAGTGGTCACAGCACTGAGCTTGGCTGAGTTCAAGACGCATCTTGACAATGCGCTCAGTCCCGTGCTCTGTCTGACTTGTCTGGCCCTGTGTGGAGCCAGGAGTTGGACTTGATTTGATGATCCTTATGGGTCACTTCCAACTGAGGATAACTAACTGTAACTAAGGCTGCTGCACTTCTGTGCCCGCAGGTCTAGCCAGTGGCAGGCCTGATCACATACTCCCTGTAGGCACTCATGCATGAAGAACATGCATTTGCTCTGAGATTTTAATATTTCTGTGATGATAACAGAAAAAAAGTGAGATGGAAATGCAAAAAACCACCATCTTTTATTTAAAAATTGGGCTGCAATACTTCTTTTCTCTGTGATTATCAGTGAAGGAAATGATATAGTAAGATAAGTTGTACAGACCTTCATTATGACTTAGTAGCTTGATCTTTGTTACTCGTGCAACCTTGTGAAATGTTCTCCTCTTATTATTAAAATTCTTTTTTAAAAAAAACCCACGTTCTTTAACATTGTCCTTTTACAGATGGCACACATCCTCTGTTCCATCTCGCTCATATATGTGACATTTTTCTGTCAGACATTTATTAATTGTTATGTGTACTTATATCTGTATGTCTAGTTAATGAAAGAGATGCTCGCTTTCACATTGATACTCAAAAAATGCTTTTCAATGTTTTTAATAACTTGGTCAATAAGGAGCAGATGTTGTACATACATCTAAACTTCATGTGCAAGAACCAACATTTTTACTTATCAGATGCAATCCTCAGCTGATTCCTGGCTGGGAGAAGGAGGCAGGTTGTATTTGAATTAAAAGGAAAATTGGAACATGATCAAACTACAAAGAGAAAAAAATTGTGCCATAAAAAGTTCCCTGCATGGGGTTTCATTTAAAACCTTTCTGTTTTGTTTTCACCATCTGGCATGTTCAAATAGTGAAATTCCATAATGGAAGTTGAATTTGTTTCTACCTTTGAGTTAGTTCTTTCTTGAACAATATGTGTGTGTGTGTAAGTAATTACTGCAATTCAGCTGAGGCTGCTTTGAAAATTTGGCACTGCTAAGAATAGGGCTGTAGTCGTGCAGGTGCTAGCCTTGTCTGGATTTGGTTTAGAAGTGTAAAGTTAGTTTTAAACATTTAATTGCATGCAAGGAACTGTATTCTCTGATCATTTACTGTTAGGTCAGGCTGAAGCCTTGACACTAGAGGCAGTGTTATTACCAGGAGCCATTTTTATCTGGCTTCATACTGTCATCATCTTCTGCAGTAACTGAGGAAACTACATGTTCCTTGTTGTCCCACCTCCATTTTTGACTGATATAAATACACCCAATATTTAACCTTCTTTTGCCTTGCTTTTTTTCACTTCCAGAAGTGTTCCAGGAAATTCTCGGTACCTTTGGAAAATACGTTTTTCCATTGGCTCTAGTGGAACAGTGTCACTGTCAGTGGAGTCTGACATAATTTCCCTCACTAAGTCCACCCCAATAAACTCTTCATACATTTCAAACCTTTGTGAAAAATAGCATTTGTCAGTAAGGATGTAACATTATGATTTGTCAAGAGACTTTCAGCCTCTTAAATGCTGACAGTTTCTCTTTGCCCAGCATTCCTTCCTGTAGTGGCATCACTTCAAAAGTTCTTAGTCACACACTTCTAGTGTTCTTCAGCTGTTTCACAAATAAATGAATTTGAAAGATGCTTTGCTGTTTATGAGTCTTGTCTTCCTGACTTCTGAATCCAGACAGTTTTTGTTCAAATATCAGTCCTGCAAGGTCAATTTAACCAGAGGAATATAAAGTAGTTTTCTATCTGCTCTATTCTTCTCCAGAAGAGAGACTTCTTAAGAGTGACATGATAAAAACCAAATCTGTAGTCCAGGTTTATTACTGATTGTGATTAGAAATAAATCAGAAAACCTGGTGCCATTATTTTAATTAGACATGTCTTAAGGTTTTTCTTAGGCTTGTTTAATGGAAACCTTCACACATAGTATAAAGTGCTC
Source organism: Zapornia atra (assembly GCA_013400835.1). Classification (NCBI taxonomy): domain Eukaryota; kingdom Metazoa; phylum Chordata; class Aves; order Gruiformes; family Rallidae; genus Zapornia; species Zapornia atra. The sequence continues at coordinate 110,279 of VZTU01011764.1, read as the reverse complement.
GTAACTTTTTTTAAGAAAGATACAGAATCTAAAGAAACTTGATCCTAGAATCATAGAATGGTTTTGCTTGGAAGGGACCTCAGAGATCATCTAATTCCAACCCCTCTGCCATGGGCAGGGACACCCTCCACTAGACCAGGTTGCCCAAAGTCCCATCCAGCCTGGCCTGGAACACTGCCAGGGAGGGAGCAGCCATTGTTTCTCTGGACAACCTGTTCCAATGTCTCCTCACCCTCACAGTGAAGATTTTTTTTCCTTATATATAATCTAAATGTACTTTTCTTCAGCTTAAGGCCTTTACTCCTTGTCCTATCACTTCATGCTCATGTAAACAGTCCCTCTCCGGCATTCAATCATGACAAAATACGACCACCTTGCCTTAAGAAGGGCTCAAGACTAATCATTTTAGGGCTGAAGGCAGACTCTTACAGTCACAAAGTCTGATCTCTTGCAGAATACAGACCATAACTAAATCTAATAATTTTGCATCACATTTCCATTGTATTCGAGTATATCTTTTTAGGAAGTACTAAGCAGATGTGATTTAAAGACTTCATATGTCAGGCCATCCATCTGATTTTCAAATAAGTTGTCATAATCATTAATCATGCCCTCTGTTTAAAATACAGGCTTTATTTAAGACTGCAGGTTCAGAGCAAAGTTTTTCATTAGCTGAAATACCAGTTCGTGTTCTTTGGTTTTATTGTTGCTATTCCAGGTTAAAGAGTTAGTGCCGTTGTTATTGATACCTGACTAGAAAGCTCACAGGCATGTAAAGAAATTGCAAGTATAATGTCTTGTCAGTAGAACTTAAAATAACACTTTTATTTGGATGACACTTCTGAAGTGCTGTTCTTTTAACAAATAATTATAAATTGCAGTGTCTCTAATTCTGTTATGCTGTGTAGCAGACCTGCTTGTAACGCAGACTTTCAGTCTGCCAAGTACAGAGACTGTACTTGGAGACAAAGACTGTCTCAAATTTTCCAGCAACTTCTTAGGTTGGTATCTGGAGCAATACTTATGCAAATATACACCCATTGTCTTTATTGCTCTTCTGGTCTAATCTATGATTTTCTCAAATGATTGATGCAGAAGAGGAGAAGTCAGACAGTCACTTTAGGTCCATACACTTTTATAAAATTTGTGGCCAGTTGCAGTAAGGAAATAGGAATCAGCACTCTCCAAGAGCAGGTCACAGAACCTACCTGTTATCCCTAGTGTTTGGAAGCTGCCATCGTGTAAGTCACAACATGCAAAGTATGAACTCATCCCAGTATCTCGTCCTGTCTGTCTGACTATAGGTGAGACTTAGGGTTACTCAAGATATTTAGATGAGAGAGGACAAAATGTCATGATGAACAAGCAGACATCATTCAATCTGATGTTGATAGAGCAGCTTGTGCCCATTGTTTTAAAATTGTGTAAGGAGAAGTGAAAGGTCGAAACACAAAACCTCTGTATTGTTTGCCATTCTAATCTTACTTTCATGTATAGCATGTATTATTTCTCCCTGTATCTGGGCTAAAGCCAATGTAGAAAACTTTTTTATGATAGTTTGCATTATTACTGGAAGAGTAGTGCTAAACACCTAACCAAATATCGTGGTAAAAATAATAGGGCATGTCATACCCTACCAGAAATACATCAAGAAAACTTACAGTGAAAAACAAGAAAATGTAAATGTATTTGAATCATAACAGTTCAGTGCTTGGGACAGAAGTAGGTAAAACCACATATCAACATGACCAAACATCTGTGTTTTAAAGATTTCCAAACCTACTTAACACATAGAAAAATAACTGTGCCTGCAGTTGGAAATAATTCATTTCCTTCTTCCATTTCGGCTACACAATAATGATTCTTCTTTCCCAAGTAACTGTCCCAGGAGCATCTAGACTGTTTAATGCTTATCCTTTACAGATGACACTTGAGCCTTTTTTCTTCCTTACTTTGTTCTTAGCTCTATTTAGCCAAAATTTTGTCAAGCAAGTGCCGGACTTCTAGTATTGTTCATTGTTCGTTCGTAGCATTTGGAAATATAATCAGTAGTTTTCTGAAGTTATGTAGAAAAAAGTTGTCTCATTCTCTATTCCCGTTTCAGGAAAGCAGTTTAAATGTACGGTGTGTGACTATACAGCTGCCCAAAAACCACAGCTCCTACGTCATATGGAACAACATGTCTCTTTCAAAGTAAGAAAACCTAGAAATCATGCATATTGATAAGTCTTTTTTAACTATGTAATCCTTAATACATAATTTTTAAAATTGGCACATCTTCCTGTTTAGTAACAATGATGGTGTCTTAACATCTTAACGTTCTGGGAATTTTGCTTTATACTCAGATTTCTGAGATAGAGTTATTTTGTTTGTGGGTGATTTGTAATTAGTATCTTTACCAGCCAAAAATGTATGGTTTTGTCAATATAAACCAAACATTATTGGGGTTTTTTTTGACTATCAGCCCTTGGAAGAACAAATCTAATATGTACCTTAACCTATCCTAGGAAGATTGGATAGCAAATCCTGTACATCACTGTTCATTGCCCAACTTAATTTTCTCTGAAAGTTTGCCAGTCTAATGCATTATAGATGAGTTCTTATAACTGAAAAAAAATGAAATAATTTTAAAACATCCCATTTATCTGAAATGTATCTTGGAAAGAGTTTTGAAGACTGTCAATGTTTCTGTGAAGTGTTTAGATTAGAGACATGATTTATTTTAATAAACTGTAGTATGGTTTTATTCCTAAATTTCACAATGTTTCTCAGCATGATAGGTCTTGATGTAATGCATTGTGAAATTTGATATTCAGGAAATAGAAGTTACACTAATTTATTTTCCAGAAAAGTCCAGGATTTTGTGTGTATGAAAATGTTTATTTCAATGTAACATTTCATCTTGGCAGTGAGCATATTTCTTACTGAAAACATTACATGATTCTCATATCCAATATCTTTCATTATCTACCAAACATTTTGCTTCTATAAAGAGTATACTTCAGCAATTCTTAGTACGTACCAATACTGCATACCTCCATAAAGGAGAAAGGAAGACAGTCTTTTGATTTATGTTTTAAATTTTGGAAGACAAGACATGTAAGAAAACAAAGCAAGTCATTTAAAGAGATTATATATTTTGAATATTTCCTTCTTTAATGTGTAGTTTTGCTGGGGAATTTTCTTTTTTAAAGGATGTTTTGAAAATGGAGATATACCATTTTCCTTTTTTAATGGCTAACAGGATAGATGTACCCATAATGCAGTTCTTGAAATAGAGCTGGTTCTGACCTTGGGATCGGCTTTAGAACTGCTGACTCAGCACCCCTTTTCAGTCTTCTGTCAGCCTGCATATAAGCCTGGCTGTTCAGTGCATTGTCAAGAGAACCTCAAAACACGGAAATAGGTCAGGAAGGAATGTTTGTCAAAAGGAGTTCAGAAACTGTTACTAAGCTGCTGCCTCCTTCTGGGACAGCTGTTTTCATCCATATCAAATTCAGAAGAGTGTCAGTAGTTATGTGACCCGATGATAATTTAATCCGTTGCATTTGCAATCTGCTTCAATTTGCAAATCTGCTGTCCAATAGCACATAGCGTACAGGACATGCAGGTATGTAGAGAGGGATACAAGAACACAGTCCTATGTCTGGAGTATTTTGGCAGATAAAGGAGAGTTTCAACAGTAGAAAAGGAGAGCAGCCATCTCTGAAAAACTAAATAGCTGATTCATAGAATCATAGAACAGTTTGGGTTGGAAGGGACCTCAAAGATCATCTAGTTCCAACCCCCCTGCCATGGGCAGGGACACCTCCCACTAGACCAGGTTGCCCAAAGCCCCATCCAACCTGGTCTTCAACACTCGCAGGGAGGGGGCTTCCACAACCTCTCTGGGAAACCTGTTCCAGTCCCTCACCACCCTCATGGTAAAGAATTTCTTCCCAACATCTAATCTAAACCTGCCCTCTTTCAGCTTAAAGCCATTGCCCCTTGTCCTGTCACTATACTCCCTGGTGAAGATTCCCTCTCCCACCTTCTTGCTGGACGCCTTTAAGTATTAGTACACCATAATTAGGTCACTGCAGAGCCTTCTACTCCAGGCTGAACAAGCCCAACTCTCATAGTCTGTCTTCACAGGAGAGGTGCTCCAGCCCCCTGATCATCTTTGTGGCCTCCTCTGGACTCACTCCAGCAGCTCTATGTCTTTCCTGTACTGGGGATCCCAGAGCTGGATGCAGTGCTCCAGGTGGGGTTTCACCAGAGCAGAGTAGAGGGGCAGAATCGTGTCCCTTGACTTGCTGGCCATACTGTTCTTGATCCAGCCCTGTTAAATTAGATTGGCTGTACAGTCATATTGTACCTTCAGTTATTTTAGCTCTCTTACTCCCCCTTTTCAGACCAAAGTTTATGGCAGCTGAGTCATTTCCTTGTAGCAGAAAGTCTCTGTGTGGTCACACCAGTGATCATGACATATGAAAACACACAGTTTACCAAATTATGAAGAGTAGGTAATAATCTTACTTGTTGTGAATACTTGGTGTCTTGAACATAATAAAAAGTACCAAATTTGTGGTAACAATTAGTTCCAACTTCCATTTTTATTGGAATTCTGGAAGGTCTCCTTGGACAGTAGCTAAACCAGAATTGAAATTGGTTTCTCAGGATCAGAACATTGCAGCATAGACCTGTATCCTGAAGAGATGAGGAAATATGTTCTAAGATTTCCCTTTTTCCTCCTAGCCTTTCCGTTGTGCACATTGCCACTATTCCTGCAATATATCTGGTTCCCTGAAGAGGCATTACAACAGAAAGCATCCTAATGAAGAGTATGTCAATGCAGGTTCTGGGGAGCCTGCAGCAGAAGCCCTTATCCAACAAGGTACATCTTCACCATATAACACTTGTGGGTTGTTTTTTTTTTTTTCTGAAGTAAACTTGGTGTAAAGGTAAACTTTTGTGCAATGTGCATTCTTTCGTTCATTGGGTGTTACATGAGAAATCATTACTACTTTATAGTAATTCTCAAATGGCCACCTTGTACCCTTTTTCAGTGTTCTTTGTTCTTGGTTTCTGAGGATGGTTTAACCAAAGTGTTGGCTGACCTTGCCTGTGCTGTTCATTGTTGCATAGATTTATCATTTTCACTTGTTTGTCTCCTTTTGTAAGTAAAGTATCACTGTCTGTTGAAATGAATGATAAATTTCTGTCATTCTACTGATAAATTTCTCTGACAATTTTGCAAGGTTGAACAAAAGGTAAGGTTGATCAAATGTAAGGAAAGAGACTGGAGAGTAAATGGCGGCAAATTATTCCCTCACTAGAAAAATGGGGTAAAAAAGAGAACAGGTAAAGCTGGTTATAAATTGTTATGTTCAGAAACTTGTTCATGGGCAAAGGAAGTGAAATTTATCTATGTAAGTAAAACTAAGACTTTAATGGAAATGTTAGTACTCTAGTTCTAGATCTAATTCTTTTTTAAAAATATATAATTAGAGTACTTATATATAGAACAAGTCTAAATGGTGGTATTCTTGCAATTAAAATGGTAGCACAATACTTCCTAGTTTCTACTCCTTTTTCTGGTGTTATGGTCATGCTTCCACTGTTTCTCTGAGTCCTAAAATGGGTGGTTTCCCTCTGGTATTTGCCTTCATCTGGAGGTTTCAGTAAGTTTTCAGCATCTGAAGTTCTTCTCTGGGATGAGTATGATTTTCATCGTGATGGTTTCATCTTCCTCTGTCCTTCCAGTTGGGGGCATTGTTACAAGTTTGCTTATACACATTTATCCGTGTCTTTTTCATTGGTCTGTAGCTGCAGCTTAAAATCCAAATTTGCTGTTTATGGTCCCCTTCATGTGTGTTAAATACTATTTTTTGTTGTTTCTGGAAGCACCTCAAGTTTTGCACATTTTTCACTAATAATTTCTGAATTGTTATAACTGGGTTCTTCAGGGCCAAGTTTGTGCCCCACTTCTTATCACCCCATGACTGATCTCTCTTCTTTTAATGGGTTGACTCTGGCTGGAGGCCAGGTACCCACCAAAGCCTCCATACCACTGCCCTCCTCAGCTGGACAGGGGAGAGAAAATACAGTGAAACAAATGCTTGTCTCTTTTGTCATAGAGATATATCACCAATTATTGTAACAGGTGAAACAGGCTCAACTTGGGGAAAATTAATTTAATTTATTACCAATCAAATCTGAGTAGGAAAATGAGAACTAAAATAAAATCCTAGATTGAAGGCAGCCCTGTAGGACTGAGATCAGCCCCAAGGAGATGGACTTGGAGGTGCTGGTTGATTAAAAACTCAACATGTCTGGGGAGTGTATACTTGCAGCCCAGCAAATCAATCATATTCTGGGTTGTATTGAAAGAAGTGTGGCCAGCAGGTCGAGGCAGGTGATTCCCTCTCTGCTCTACTCTGGCGAGACCCCACCTGGAGTACTGCATCCAGCTCTGGATGCAGTAGGAGGAGGAACTGTTGGAGCAAGTCCAGAGGGCCAGGAGGATGATCAGAGGGCTGGAGCACCTCTCCTGTGAAAAGACAGGCTGAGAGAGTTGGCATTGTTCAGCCTGCAGAAGAGAAGGCTGCAGGGAGACGTTATAGCAGGTTTCCACTACTTGAACAGACCTGCAGGAAAAATGGAGAGGGACTGTTTGCAAGGGCACAGAGTAACAGGGCAAGGGGTAAGAGTTAATGGAATATATGTGGGAAGAGAAAATCAGATTGCAGGAGATTTTACCACATTTAATAGTAGCAGAAAAAGTTCCATTCCTGGCTGTTGCGTTTCTTTATAAATTTCATCCCAGCTGAAGTCCTGTATCCTTCTGAAGAGATGGTCAGTGCCACTGGTTCCTTTATTTCTGCTTGGTACAGAAGTACCAAATTCTAACTCATCCTTTGCAGTGTCTGGGTGACAGCAAAAGATTAGTGTACAAGTTATTTGATCCCCATAGTTTTGCTACTGCACACTGGGTAGGCAAATCAAAGCAAACTATTGACTCTGCACTCAAACACCTTTTTAGGTTCTAGTGCTTCATGTGGGGGAATGTGAGGAAGAAGACGTGAAACCCATATAAAATACCTTAATGCTTGGTAGAGTTTCTTGCTTTGATTCTGATCATTTTAGAACGTGTTTTCCCTGTTTTTTCAACAGAAACTTCCATCCCTTTTAAAGTATCTTTTGGGATCTTAAGAATGATTGTAAAAGTTTATCTTTGTCTATAGATTTCAGGGCAGGAAAGTATAGTAGAATTTTACGATTATTTTCACAGACAGTTAAAGTTGTCAGCAAACTTGCAGTCGTTTTAAAGAGGTAATATTTACTTGGTCAGTACTCATAACTTCTATTTTGCAGCCATGCTGGTGAAGAACTGTCTGCTATGGCAAGCTTTGTTTAACTTTCCAAGAAGAAAGAACTGCAAGAAATGATTTGTCCATACCCATTCTTAAGAATAGATATCAGAGTTTGAATTCTTGTGTTAATAGGAAATTAAGGATCATATTTATAATTTTTGAACAAATAAAGTCAAACATCTAATCATATGCTTATTAAACCTTCCTTGTCCTTTGGGAGCCAGATAAATGCACTTCTGAAAGTAATTCTTTTCCACTCAAACAAAAAAATTGTGAAGTTGTTGAGAATGAGGATGCAGGAGTAGTCTTACAATGAAGACAGTAGAGGTGAGAGAGAATAGGCTTTGATATTTTCTGTAGTAGACATGCTTTGTCCACCACATTGGAGCATTAGGCAGTGATTAATGGGATTGAATTTAACAAGTCCAAATGCCAGATTCTGCACCTAGGATGGAGTAACACTGGGCACAAATAGAAATCAGTGGTGGCAGAGCAGAAAAGGATCTGGGGGTGCCCGATGGCAGCAGGCTCAGCGTGAGCCAGAGGTGTCCCCTGGCAGCCAGGAGAGCAACCCACATCCTGGGGTGTACTGAGCACAGCATAACCAGCCAGCACAAAGAAGGGGTTATCTTGCTGTATTTGGCAGTGGTGTGGCCTCACCTTGGGTGCTTCGTGCAGTGCTGGGCCCCACACTGTGCAGGTTCTCAGCTGGGTACAGCCCTCAGAGGAGGGCTTCATAGCTGGTGGGAAGGCTGGAAGGCATGGCCTGTGAGGAGCAGCTAAGAACTCTGGCTTTGTCTAATTTGGAAAAAAGGGAGACTGAGGGACCATCTCATTGTTCTCTGCAGCTTCCTGAGGAGAGATGTGGAGAGGGAGGTGCTGAGCTCTTCTCCCTGGTAGCCAGTGGTTCAAAGCTGCACCAGGAGAGGTTTAGACTGGACATTTAGGAAGCATTTCGGTCAAACACTGGAACAGGCCTCCTAGAGAGGTGGTCAGTGTCCCAAACCTGTCAGTATTTAAGAGGCATTTGGACAAAGCCCTTAATAATGTGTTTTAACTTTTGGTCAGGGCTGAAGTGGTTGGGCAGTTGGACTAGATGATTGCTGTTGGTCCCATCCAGCTGATATATTCTATTAAATTCTTTCCATCTCTGACTTTGCATCCTTCTTTCTCTTCCCTTCTTTACACAGCAGTTGTAGTTCCTGTGCTACCACTAGTGCTGTGCATGTTTCCATCACCTGCTGTGTGGAGTTTCAGATAAGCAAAGGGTCTTCAAATCCATGTAGTACCAATGACGTCAGGGCCTCTTATCAGGACTCTGCCCTGAAGAGAGTGTTATTAGTAGGTGCGCTTTTCCCACATGTGACCTCCTTTTCCAGGTCCATTTCCTGCTATATGACTCACCATATATGTCCTTACACATGGGCTTAAAATAAAACCAGAACACCTGCACGTCTTACCATGCTCTAGAAACACCTGCATTTGTCAGATTTTTGTTATATTACTGGGGAAAGAAAATGCTCCTTGTGGAAGGCTTGAGTTAATTATTACTAGCATTTGGAGTTGGTAAACATGAGTCCTATTGAAGTTAAAACTTTTCCTGGTTTTAGAATCAGAAGATCTTCTGTATTTGGGTCACAGCACAAACAGATGACTGTGGATGCAGTATGACAAGGTATACGTTTCTGAACTTCTTGGGCCAGCAGTTGCAACTTGCTGCCTGGTTAGTCTCTATCAAGTTTCAATTTACCATATTCCTAGATCTGAAAAGCAATTTTGGAATATTATTCATGTATTCATATAAGGGAAGAAGACCCTTCAGACCAGATATTAAACAAGTCCTTTGAAATTAAAGGACTATAGACAAAAATGAAAAGGCAGGAGATCCAGCAAACAAAAGGTTTTGGAAATAAGTGAGAAGGGAAACTAACAAAGATTAACATCTAATAAAAACTGTCTCTGTCTATTCTTCTTTCTATATTCTTGTTCTAAGTTACACACCAAGCTCGGGGTGAATTGCCTCACACCTGCTCATCTTTTCTTCTCTACTGTCAACTGCTTTTTGACTGCATTGCAGACATTGCAAATGATCTTAATTGGAAATATTTATATGAACCTACACTGTTGGACTCTACTCAAGATTCCTAGAATGAGTTTATAAATAAATGATTCATAGTAGAGGTAACATGCTCATTTGAGCAACTGCATCGCCTGGGATAGTCAGTGGTAATTCATTTCTGGGCTTCTATTAGAAATAAGGGTCAGCCAGGATCAGAAAAATGCTCAGGTTTTGAGGTTTTTGTTTTGTTTTGTTTTTTGGTTGGTTGGTTTGTTTAAATAGAAGCCTACGATCTGACATCTATTTTAGTATCTTAAAGTGATAAAGGAATATAAAATACTGTAAGAATGTGATGCATTCTGCATAGGGGACAAGAGTATTACGTGTGCATTACCCTCCGTTATTTTTGTGAGGCTATGCCTACTTTTTCATTTGACAGCTACCTTGTTTTAGTTTCATTTGTTTTGTGCTGGGCAGGTCACATTTTTCTTTTTTTTTTCCAAAAAATTGTTTCTTTTTTCTGTACTGATATCCCCTGCTATCCATTGTTTTATTTTCGTATTATCTGCACTCTGTGGAAAATGGATTTTCTATTTGTGTTTGTGCAGCGAACTTCTGTAGTACATACATGATGATCCAGTTGTGGCCTCTGTGATTGTATGATCACATGCTTTCTTTTAATATAAAGTCATAGTCGTCTTATGGAGATTTTAAGCTAATAAGTAGATTGTTAAGAGATCACATGTCATTGTCATGATGGAGAAAAAAAAGTTGTGGAGCTGTATCATTTTTGTGTGCATTATTTTGTTGCAAACATCAGTTTTGGTATTGAAAATACGTAAGGTGTGTAATTCATTGACTTTCTCTATATATTACCCATTACTTGTAACAATGGTCTATCAATTAATGTTCCTGAACTTTCATACCAAGTCACTGATGTGGAGTTGCCTATTACCAGTTTAATTCTATGCTTCCATTATTTGTTCTTTAATTAAAGTCATAATGACAAAAGTTACAGCTTTAATTAATCTGGTGTATTTTTGTAATTGTTTTGATATCAAAGTAAATGACAAAAGTGTCCTTTCACAGGAGCACTTTTTTCCCTAATACTACAGATTGGTGTGAAATGAATATTTAATTTCATTTTCTGTAACTGATAATATCTTTGTCCTAGTCTGAACAAAGGTATCATGCTTTGGTGAATTTCTGAGTTTCCCTTAATAGGGAAACTATTTCAGTTTTGTCTAGAGATGGAGTATTGAGCATCTGCTGTAAGAGTGAAGGTTGGTGAAGACTTACAATGGATTGAGAGCAAAGAGGGAAAATTGTATGGGAATAGTAAGTGTCAGTAAAAGACCTTAGTCACTGGGTGTAGTTATAGCCAGTTTTATCAAAATAAAAAGTTTCTTCCTTTTCACTTGGTAGAACGCCATATGGTTCATTTCCATTTCTGTAAAACAAAATGCTTTTTCTAATCACCTTATTCATAGCAGACTATGTGCAATGAAGACTTGGCTTATAACCAGCTTATGACAATGTATTTGAAGCATTTGAACCCGATGGATAAGAGTCGTCATTTGGCATGATAATGTGGAGTCAGCCATCTAGTGGCATGGTTCCTAAAGAGCCCTAGTGCTCTTCCCTACCCGTTAGATTTGTTACGGTGAGCTCTGGTCACCTAGTGCAACAATTTATCACATGCAGATTATTTTTGTTCTGCTTTAGTCAGTAAGGGGGGAAAAAAAAAAAAAAAGAGAAGTACTTATTTGCATAATTACAAGCAGCTGAGATCTGCCATTTGACCTAATGACTTTCCTAAGAAAAAAAGAAGAGCTATTTAATCTAGTGTAGAAAATTGGGTGCTTGTGATTTCATCACGCTCGGTATTTTACCTGCAATGCTGCATGCTCAAACAATAAACACTGTGCTGAATTCGTACAATGCATCATTTTGTAGATGGACAAACTTAAGTTTTATATGTTAGCATAAACAGTAGAAACTCTCAGTGAAAGCAAAGGTGGTTGGGTAACATTGTTACTAACACAGTGACATTACATTGTTAACTCTTTCTAGTTTGCGTTGATAATGCTTTTGATACTCTTGAAACTTGAGAAAACCAGAACAGGTATCTTAAGAGAAAGTTAATTTCTAAAAAAAGAATTTTAAATTAAGCTACTACTGTATATGTTAAATATTAACATCTCAATGTTTATAAGCCCTTTAAAAAATACCAGCACCTACTAAAAGTGTACAGTACACTACTGTTTTTCATTGTGTCCTGAAGTCTGGCACACCAGGACTTTGCAAGACAACAGAGAACTGATATTGAAAGTTGAAGCTTGTCAGAGACCCCGTTGTGTAGATATTTGGACTATACATACGATTTACATTTGAAACTGCAATGATACTTAGTGGAGTAAGCATAAAAAATAGTCTCTAAGGAAATTTATGGTTTAAAATAAAGGGGTATTTACAGGGCAAAAAGCATTAGTTCAGAATTTAAAACATGTCAGGCTTTGCTTTTGGTGGACCTAAAGCATCAGTTATAGACACCCTCAGATGTGAAAGAAATTTCACTTAGAAAGTAGGACTAGTCTCCAGTGGTGCTGCTGAACTTAAATTTTAACCAGAATTGTGACTCTGAGAATGATTTGGCAGACTGAACCATACCCTGGGTTTACAGTATTTTTTTGTGGACAAGCAAGAAAAATGTGGTAGGGTTGGTCTAACTTACTATGTTGTCATTCCTTGAGAAAACTTTTCACTTTCTATTGTACATGCCACTTCTAGCATGGCTTTTGTTAGCAAAGCAATCACAAGTTCTCACTTGCTAGATAGGTTCTTATTCACTTTGCAATTTATGTTCTGTTTATACTTTGTCTATCTCCCTTAGCATCTAGCTCCTGAAAGGAAACCAACGCTTCTTATGTGGACCGAATTATAGAAATGATGCTGTATCTCAGACTAATGCAAGGACTTGTCTCTTCCTGCTCTTTCTTTCTAATTGGTCTGGGATAGGGGTTCCCCAGGGAGGGATGTGTAGGGCAGGGAAAGGTGGCAACACTATTCCTGCCACTTCACATGTGCGGAAGGGAGGCATGCAGACACAGAAGCAGGAGGTCCCTTCCAACCCTTATGATTCTATGATTCTATGATTGCTGTAGCTTCCCAGATACATAAGTTATCCCAGACTCCTTACATTACAATTATGCAAAATTGTCCTTTAAGCTTTGTGAGAGTTTACCTACTTTATTTTTTTTTCCCATTTTTTCATGTGGGACACATGGCTAAAGGAAACCCTTTTAAATAACACTTATTTGTCTTGATTAAGATGGAGTGAAATTAAATGAGTCCTTACTGCTTTTAAAAATAATTGATATGAAAATAACTCAAGGAAAATGTTTGTGTTTCCTTATAGGTGGCATTAAGTGTCCTGTTTGCAGCTTTGTATATGGTACAAAATGGGAGTTCAACAGACATCTTAAAAACAAGCATGGAATGAAGCTAGTGGAACATGATGGGGAGACCAAGTGGGAGGTAAAGCAAAGTTGCCATGGGTTTGACCCTATGATTTTAAAGAATTCTAGGGAGAAAATTAAGAATAGAAGTAAGAATAAGAATAAAATAAGGATGATAGAATATGAAGGGAAGCTGGAGAGGTCCTTTTTACAAGGGTACGTAGGGATAGAATGAAGGGTACTGGTTTTTTAAACCAAGGGTAAATTTAGATTAGACATTAGGAAAAAATTCCTCATAGTAAGACTGGTGAGACACTGGCACAAGTTTCCCAGAGAAGCTGTGGCTGCCCCCTCCCTGCAAGTGTTAAAGGCCAGGCTGGATGGGGCTTTGGGCAACCTGGTTTAGTGGGAGATGTCCCTGCTCATGGCAGGGAGGTTGGAACGTGATGATCCTTGGGTCCCTTCCAACCCAAACCACTCTATGACTGTGGTTCTGTGATAAGGATAAGAATAAGAACAAGACTAAGGATAAGGATAAGAATGAGAACAAGACTAAGAAGTATTCAGAACTGTGTTCTTGACTTTATATAAGATCATAAGGAGTTTGTGTGATGTCACTGCCATTATGAATGCATACATTGCTATAGGTTATGCTTGACCGCTTTAATATCTGGTAGGATTAACAACCTTATAAGTACTTATTGCATTTTAGGGATCTAGTCCTCTATTTGCAGCAGAAAGGGTGAAAGTTTTAGCAAACAAATATGAAATGGAAAAACTTACTGCATTTTGTTTCCTGCAAAATACTCGCTGGTGTTAACTGCAAGATATGCAAAGTTGCAAACTTACATTGAATTAAAGAAAAAGGTCCAGAAAAGGTTAGAATCTGGAAAATTCAATTTGTAAATTGGTTGGCTGCTGAAAAGTGGAACTTTTATACAAAGTAAGTTCTCTATTATTTGTTCTTTGTTTTCAGCTTCAATCCAAAGTATTAAGGAAATTACAATATCACCAAGATAAGACCTTTAAAAAATTAAGCTGGTCCTAAGAAGATGGGTTAGAAAACAAAAACCACCCTGAATTTTCTCGGTTTGGGTTACAGTAGGGCAGCTACTTTGAGGGGGCTTACCATTTAGAGCTTTCCTTTGCTATCATAACTGTTTTCAAATCAAAACTATTCCTGTTACAGAGCAGATCTGACCATATCTGTAAATGAAGAAGGTATGGGAAAATCACAGAGCTATCTAGACACTTTTGTTTAAAAAATTTCTTTGGCAAGCTGAGTCTTTTCCATTTTTGAGTAGTCTTTTGGTGTCCAATGAGATGAAAAAGCCAGAAATCAACTGCAGTTGACTGACCCCCACAGGTTAATAACCATTCTGCTAAATTACAAGCAGTCTATCCCTTGTTAAAAACCTAATGCCTGATTTGGAAGAGTGTCCCGCAGTTCTTGTTCAAGAGTTTTTGAATATCCACAGTCAGAATGCCAAGTCCTTGAAAAATATCAAAGTAGGTTCTATATGGTCAGTTATTCAAAGAAGACAGGGCAAGCGTTTCAAAAGGTGTCACTTCAAAGTCTGGGTCCATATGCATTTCACAAATGATCCTCTGTACACTCCCCCAGTAGATGCCCAAACCTGAAAAAGTAAGAGGACATCCAGGATGCAAGCATGTCTCTGCTGCTGAAGCAGCTATAAATGAAGTCTAATCAGAACAAGAATACATCTTTAAAACTGGTCTTGAAAAAACATAGTTCTGCAAAGGATAATTTTTCTAAACCAAAATGCCATTCTCAAGCCTCAGAGGCGTTTTACCAGATCTGCAAGGACACACATTCTAAACTAATATTACCCAAAAGGTCTTTACTGGACTCTGGTACAATTGCTGTGCAACAGCAATGAAGTAAAGATAATTTAACATGCTTAAACAACTTTTGAAATAAAGCTTAGTAGAAAACTTGGGGATCATAACCCAACTCCTGAGTAATGATCTTGAATTCTGTATCACCTGGTATTTCTGTAAGTCTTGTTAAAATATTTGTTGTCCAAAACTCATTCCTTTAAACTCAGAACTCTCATTGTTCTCTAAATTGCTAAAATGATGGTGAGATTATTCATGCCTTGACTGGGTTATGTTTTCAAGTTAACTGCTGAAGTTTCTGAAGAAGCGTCCACTCAGTATCTTCATATCACAGAGGCTGGAGAAGATGTTCAGGGCACTCAGGCTGCTGTTGCTGCATTGCAGAACCTCAGATATACTTCTGAGAATGGTAAGTTACCTTTTTTAGGTTGGAACACAAAATACATCTTTTTTCATAACTATCTAATTTTTCTGAGTATATTGGGCAATATATATGATCTCCTGTGAAACGATTAAAAATGATTGAATTTGTCATCCAGAACTTACTTCTGGGTGGTTACATTTTTCTTTGAGGATAAATAATGAGAAATGACCATTCTTTATGAATTTCTGTATCCCCAAGTCATTAATACTTATCACACTGTGTTTTGCACTTTATTATTAGGTGTGTGGAATTTCCTGCCTGCATTATTAAATATATTGTGAAATCAGCTATCTTGGCAGAGTAGATGGTGTGTGTCTAATGGCAATTCTCTAGCTATTATTTTTCTCCCTGCTTAAGTCAGCCAGCCTGCAGAAGTGACACGGTGGAATAGCTCATTTACCACGTTCCCAAGACAGTACTAACAAACTTAATTTTGATGATACACAAAGCAAAGTAAGCTGTTCTGTATCAGACAGAGCAAGAACCAGAGTGGAATGAGATAATGATTGCTAAGTGGGAAATAACAAAAGCTGGAAGAAAAAAATGTACTGATTTCAGAGAGTGTTATAACATTGGAGACTAGAGTAGGTGTTCATTCATCTTGGGTTTATATATGTAAATAAATGTGTTGGTTATCAGAAGATAACATTTTACAGTTGTTTACCATTGCAATTGTATTTTTTAATACAGATCCATTTCAAACCCTCACATTTTTAATGGAATTTCCAAGCATATTGCAATTAAGTTATGTTACTGACAACTTATGTATATTTTATTGTAATGACTGGGAATTCTGATTGATTAAAAAACTCTTGAGAGCTTTTCTTAAGCTTTTATATATTTAAATTAAAATAACAAAATCATCGCATATGCTGTACATACCAGTTTTGGGTTTAAGCTGTAATTTTCAAAGTAGAATGATTTGCCTTAATGCATCCAACTTTGGATACATTCCCTTTCATTACAAAAAGCACTAGTATCTTGTCTAAAGGTAGTTACATAGAGAAACAATCGAAGGCAAGTAAACATATTTCAGTACTCAGATAAACTTGTTTCTCCTGTAGATGACAAAATGCATCTACTTTCTGTTGGATATTAAATTATCTGACCTAGATACCCACCGCTGTATTGGCCTCAGTTTGAAAGTCTGGGGTTAAGAGATTAGCTTTGTTCTATTTACCATCTCTTTCCTGCCTCTTTCCCAGCTTCAGCAGTGATTAGAGCAAATAAAAGGCAGCTTTAACATGACCTCGAGAGTTTGTTTCCCTTTCTGACATATCTGTCATACTGACACCGGGCATTGGGGAATGGTGAGCCACAGAAAGGCAATTCATATTCCTGCATAACAAAAAACATTTTCCAGCTTCCAAATCTTCCCTTTTCACGCTTTGGGAAAACAGAGAACCATGTGTGGTGGTTTTCTGTAAACTTGTTTATCTTTTGGCAGGGCTACACACATCAAGAACATTTTTTTAAAAGGATAAGCATGCTCTGATCCCATGCTTGTAAAATGATAGGCATAAGCTCTGTGAAGCAATTAACTTTTCCCTTCAGCACATCAGTGATAGCAATACTTCTTTTAGGTTGAGGGATATTGCAGATGGCCAGACAGATGGTGAACACAGGTTTGTAATATACCAAATAACTGTTGCAGTTACAGGTACGGGGTTCAGGTTCTGTTTAAGCTGAATGTCTGGCAAATGCACGTGGGGATTTTTAAAGTCTTGCAGCTTCCTAATTTACAGTTACAGCTCTGAGTTGTACCTGTTGTTTGTTTATTCATTGTGGCCTTTTAGATCTCTTTCAAATAGCCAGGGGAATGATCAGTGTGGTGTCACTTGTTGATTAATGCATTCCTCAGGCAAATAAGTTTTGTGAATATTTTCCTTACATAGACCTGTTATTAAATTGTTGTGTTATTGAGCTATTTGAAATGTATAAACAGTGCTGTGAGTCAGGGGTAAGACATAAGGGAAAGACTGCAGTTAGATTCGCATGCCCTTAGAGTTGCTTTACTGTAATGATCTTACAGTTACTGTCTTTCTGATAAGGTGAAAGGCTTGATCCAACAGCTGTAAACATCCTGCAGCAAATCATTGAGTTGGGTTCTGAAACCCATGATGCCACAGCGGTCGCTTCTGTAGTTACCATGGCACCTGGCACTGTGACAGTGGTAAAGCAGGTAAGAGCTCTTTTCTTCTCTAAAACACCTATTTGAATTTTCATGTATTTATTGTGAAATGGATCTTATTTTTCAAGGGCTAAATTTTGAATGACTGTGTAAAACACATGAAGATTTTTTCCTAAACTAATGTTTTGCTACATGCTGTGTGTATGTGTGTTGATGTGCCCACACACATACATGTTTATACAGACAAAAATGAGTACACTTTTGCATGTGTGTAAAACACAAGTGAACAAATGCTCATATATATGTATCTGTCTGTGAAAATGCAGCTTTTTTTCTAGCAGGTGTTTTCAGAGGTTTTTTTAATAACATGCCTGCATTGTAAGTGGGCATTTAGTTATGTTGTCATCTAAAAGAAATAGGAGGTCTTTAACACAGCATTCATCCAGAGACAGAAGAGCACAAAAGGGTGTTGCTTGTGTAGAGCTGCGTGCTCCGTGACCATAGTGCTGTGGGAACATGCTCACTGTCATTAACCTGTGCAGTGCTGTCCCGTGGATGAAGCTTGACAGACTTGTGGGATCCTTGGGACAAATGAGCCTTCGCCTCAGTTTGAGTTCTAATGGGGGCTGCAACACAGATCTGCAGGCATGTAACAACGATCTTCCTTACAGCAGTTGGTTTTGTAAGACAAAAGTCAGTGTGGCCAGCCACATTTGAGATAAATAAAGAACAATGAGTTGGTAGCTGATTGAAAAGGTCTGTTGCTAATTTTGTTGTTAGCAGGGAAGTTGTGCAAGACCAGAAGATATCGATCAATATAAATATATATATATTTAGTATATAAGTAACTATATATAGCATATAAGTACATAAGTAACTAGCAATCATATATATGTATGTGCAGGCTTCTGCACAAATTCCTTTTCCAGAAAAATAGTGGATTTAACTGATAATTAAGTGACATAATTTGTGCTAAGCAATATAGTTCCTCTTAAAAAGAGGCACATCTTGTAAAATATTAGTAGAAGTAACTTTAATGTATATATATTTTTCTTGAAGTTTGGAACTGCACAGTTTTTGCTAAAAATACTTGCAATGTACTTTTTTTGCTATAAAGCACTTCAGGAATTGGGAATGATAAGATACACAAAAACAGAAAGTAAAAGGAAATAGTTTTCAATTTGAGGTGATTTTTGAGTGCAAACATCAAGACTTTTGCTCAGTATTTTTCCCTCACAGGTACCTGCTAACTTTTTGTTGGCATTTTACATTTCTCCTCGCTGTGTTCTCAAAGCTCCATTTGTACCTCTTTATTTCATCATATCTCTCCTCTTATCAGTTGGTCTCTTCTGTTGGTCTCTTCTCCCAAGTAACAAGCATAGGACGAGAGGAAATGGCCTCGGGTTGCACCAGGGGAAGTTTATATTGAGTATTAGGGCTGTCAGTCATTGGAAGAGGCTTCCCAGGAAAGTGGTTGAGTCACCATCCCTGGAGGTTTTTGAAATGTGTGTGGCTGTGGTGCTTAAGGACATGGTTTAGTTGAGTGGACTTTGCAGTGCTAGGTTAATGGTTGGATTTGATCTTAAAAGTCTTTGCCAACCTAAATGATTCTATTATTCTCATTTTTTTTAAAATAGCAATTCTTCCTCCTTCAAGTAGTGATTCTTCCTCCTCCAATCTGATCAATGTTTGATTCATCTTAAAATCTATCATCTTCCTTGTTAGATCATCTGGATCTTCTGATAGCTTTTTCCAAGTAGCAGTTTATATTCCAAACTAATTTTCTTCCTTACTTTTTAATCTGTATTTCTAAACTCTTGAGTTTACAAGCAGCAAAGCGTCGATCACTTCTTTTCTCCTGTCCTTGTATACAGCAATGAGTCTTACTG
Source organism: Zapornia atra (assembly GCA_013400835.1). Classification (NCBI taxonomy): domain Eukaryota; kingdom Metazoa; phylum Chordata; class Aves; order Gruiformes; family Rallidae; genus Zapornia; species Zapornia atra. Next base: position 91,103 of record VZTU01011764.1, on the reverse strand, counting down.
GTCCGATGTCAAACTATTACAAGCCCCATTCATGTATCAAATCAAATCCTGAATTCTTAGAGCAGAGGATCTCTTTGTCACTTTTCTCCTTCCCCAACCCCCACCCCCGCCCCTGCCCCCAGCTTGTTAAGGTAAGAGACTTGTTAAGGTAAAATTCCTCTATTTCCCTTAACTTGGAAGTTGCACAGAAGCAAAAACAGTGAAGAATTTAAGCACATCTCAAGCTGAGTGACCTTGTGCTGCCTGTAGTTACACTGGATTTGCTAATACTTTACTATGATTCTCAAAGCACCGTTCTCTATTAATATTTCTTGTATGTACTGAAATGCCTACACAGTTCTCTCTGGTAGCCTCAGTGACTTTTCACTTTGGGTGTACAGAAGTGTGCAGCTCTGTGATTTCTCAGGGGAAGACCAGGTGGCAGTATGCCGACTGACAGCTGACCTACTGGTTACCTGTAGTGGGCTTTATGGAAGTAGAGCAAGGACCAACCGAGGTCTGTAGATGATGATTGTGCCAATGATGATTCTTTCTCAATTTTTTCTCTTAATTTTGCTCTTTTTTTCTCCTTCAGTTTTCTATATAAATCACGATCTGTTTGATCTTTTATATAGCTTTAGTTTCCAGTTTTTACTGGTTGCTGAATTACAGCCACACCCATTTTTAATTTGAGGGAAAGAAGTCTTTAAATGTTATTAACGTGACTGTAATCCTCCTACTCAGCATTGTCAGCTTTTCTTTTTTTTCCTTCAATACTGAGTTGCTTTCTGTGGGATATCACTCATTTGTACCTACGACTTTGTCAGGTTTTAATTACGCTGAGTTCCTTATTGTTAACCTTGAAGTGATCTTAAGACATGTTCATATTTCACTTTCCTACTAGTAAATTTATTCCACACTTTCTTCTATGACCTTCAGCTTCTTTTGTAGATTGTGAGACAAAAAATTCATTCAGGGTGTCAGCAATACATCAGCATCATCTGTCACTGAATTTCCACTCTTGTTCTTTAATGGCCTCACCGAGTCCTTGTTTAGCAGCTTGGTTCCATTTTTTTCCTTAACGACATTTATTGTGGTTCTGATTTTTTTGCTGTTATGTTGGTTTTTTCCTTTTCTCTAAGGACATACATTATCCGTATTTTTCATCAGTTCTTACCTTCAGATCTCATTTTTAGCTAGCCCTTGAAAGTTGTTTTCATGTTTCTAGGTTTGCTCCATGAAATTTATTCTAAATTCTAAATTATTAGAACATTTAGAAGTATTTTTTGTGGTAAAAGTGACACTATATTGTTGCTATTTTTGACTCCCATTTCCTCCCCAGAATTTTGTCCCACAGCTGTCCTCTTCCTTACTTTTCACCCATAAAAGTGCCATTTACACTTGATCCTTAAGATTATGTCTGAATCCAGATTATCTATCAGTAATGCTACTCAGACACCTTCGGTGTTTGAGGTTAATGCAGAACTTTTGCCTTCAGAAACAAACTGTCTTTATCCATAAATCCTTTCTAACATTGCAAGATGTCCAGTGTATTAGCTAGATATCACTGGTACATTTTTAAAATTGTTTTCTGTGAAGTCACAAGATGGAAAGGATACTGTGTTTGAGGTTTCCTATTAAATTATTGTCCTGGGTTTTGTCTAGTCTTACTGCAAGTATCTTAAATCATGAGTTCACATTATGATGGAGGTGAAATCAAGATCAGATTGGCTGTTCAAAGCCCCTCAGCTCCTGAATTGGGTGTTGAGAAGGTAAAAAAAACTTCATTTCTTACTTTGGAAACTTCATATTTTTTATTCATAGGAATTATTTTATAAAAGAAAGCACTTTGACAACATGGCAAACCTGCATCACCTGAATTGTGATTTACTTTATGATTATAAACCCAAAAATAATACAGAGTTAGCTCTGCTTAGCTTGAATTAGGATTGGAAAATAGGAGTTGTTGTTGGCTGTGACAGTGTCATGTATGAGGCCTTTCGAAGGTTGTGTCTAGAGCCTGAAATTTCAGCTCATTCTTGCCCGAGATTCAGCATACTGATCTGTTAGCAAAGTTAAACATTTTCCAAGTATCTAATTTGGGAGAAATTTTACTGCGTGCCAAAGTTCACAGCGAAACTTTAATTACAGCATGGCAGAAGTGTATCTTTGTCACTTGGAGTCCTTTTCTGTTACTAGGTAATGAGAAGGAAAACAAAAAAAAAAAAAACCAAAAATAGAAGGAAAAGAAACCCCAAAAAACCCAACTGATGCAAATGAAAAGCAAATGCTCACCACCCACTGACTGATGCCTGCTCAGTCCCAAGCAGCGATCACCATCCCCTGGCAAACGCCCCCAAGTTTATATGCTGAGCAAGATGTCATATGGTATGGAATATCCCTTTGGCCTGTCTGGCTCAGCTGTCCTGGCTGTGTCCCCTCCCAGCGTCTTTTGCACCCCAGCCAACATCCTGGCAGGGCAGGAGAAGCTGAAAAGCCCCTAACTTAGTGTAAGCACTGCAGATCAACAACTAAAAGCTTCAGTGTGTTACAACATTATTCTCATCCTAAATACAAAACAGAGCACCATACCTGCTACTGGGATAAAACCTAACGCTATCCCAGCTGAAACTAGAACACCTTAGGGTAGAGATGGATTCATTTGGTTTTTTGTTTATTATGCTAGCAGAGGCTGTTCAGTCCATTATTTGTGTAGCTGGACTATTTTCCTTGTCAAGTGCTGAATATAAAGGCAAATTGCAGAACGAGGAGTCATCCCAATATCTCAACCACCCTTGATTTACAGTATCTGCAGGTCTGTCTTCAAAGATTTGTTTTTCACACAATGTATGTGTATGTAGATTAGAAAAGAGAGACTGTAACTACAAACAATATTGATGTATCATTCTTTCTTTCAGTTGGCATATATATCAAATATCCTGAAGAAGTTTGTTCAAAAGTTAAACATTGGTTTGATTTAAATACTGAGCTGCTTGCGAAGAAACATTTCCCTGAGAAATGAGCACTCCTGTTACTTTATTTTTTGCAGAGGAGACTGTTTCAGTATGTAATGCCTGTAAGTTATTCTCCAGCAAGACAAGATTCAAAGTGCATTTTCTTGCTTTCACAATATGAGCATCCTTGAAATATTATTTCCTGAATCCCTCACTGCGTTCACCGGAACATCAGAAGAGCTGCCCCTTCTTAACCTGTGTCCATCAACTCTAGTTTTTGTTACAGTTCTTGCTCTTCGGTTTCCAGTGCTTGTTAGGAGAAATGTGTAATGGATTCCTAGTCTCAACCAAACTTTTAAATCAGTATGCAATGTTAGCCAGTTAAATTTGTGTTGTAGTTTTGCTTGGCTGGGTTCTGGTGGAGGAGAGGGGTCTACCGGGATGGCTTTTGCCCCCCTCCCAGCTAAGAAGGAAAACACCTGCCAAGTAATACACAGACATTTGACTTGCATTGTCTTTGTTTGCAGAATTACATTGCCACTCTAGACAGTCTTCTCCTGTCTCAAGTACCTGTTCATAGGTAGTCCACTTCTTCAACCCAATGGGATGTATATTAATCTTCTGTTATTCAAGCCAGAAAGTTGATCTCCTCTTGAGGTAGGATTCTTGGCCTTGCAAGCTAAACAGTACTGACTTGTTCTGCATGGTAACTTTTGTACGGTCTCTTATTCCAGCCACTTAGCTAAGATGGCTGTCCAAGCCATCATTATTTTATGCTACAATTAACTCTGCTGGTCTTTTTTCTGACATTCACAGATTATGTTTTGCCTCTTTTGTATTCTTTCAGAAAAAATCAAAGACTACCTTTTTCTGCCCCTCTTAACATCATCCTCTCTTATTCTTTTCACTTGATGTTCCTTTTTTGCCACATCAAACAAAACTTTGTTTTCATTTCCAAGGTTTTTTTCTCCTTTCTGACTTAGTGTCCCATTTCTCATTTACTCTAAAGGCATTGACTCCTACCTTTGCTCACTCCACGAAGTTTTAATTGTTCACTACTTTTTTTCAAACAAGTTTCTTAATACCTTCTTCCATATTGTGCTTAGTTATGTGGTTTTTAAATGAAGAGCAATTTGTACTTCATTGCCTTCTCTCAATTACTCTTCAAAATGATGATGACTAATTATCTGTGGTTAGGCTATTGGTATATTGTTACTAATCATCCTGAGTGTCATTGTGAGGCACGTGCAGGAAAAGCAAGCAATCAGGCCCAGTCAGCACAGGTTCATGAAAGGCAGGTCCTGCTTGACCAACCTCCTTCTATGACAAGATGACCCACTTAGTTGATGAGAGTAAAGTTGTGAATGTTGTGTATCTGGATTTTAGCAGTTTTTGACACCGTTTCCCACAGCATCCTCCTAGAGAAACTGGCTGCTTTTGGCTTGGACAGGTGTATTCTTTGCTGGGTAAAAAAACTGGCTGGATGGCCGGGCCCAGAGAGTTAAAGCCAGTTGGCAGCCAGTCACCAGTGGTGTTCCTCAGTGCTCTGTGCTGGGCCCAGTTCTTTTTAATATCTTTATTAATGACCTGGATTGAGTACACCCTCTGTAAATTCACAGACAACGCTAAGCTAAGCAGGAATGTTGATCTGCTTGAGGGTAGGAAGGCCCTACAGAAGGATCTCAACAGGCTGGATTGATGGGTCAAGGCCAATGGCATGAGGTTCAACAAAGACAAGTGCCGGGTCTTGCATTTGGGTCATAATAACCCCAAGCAATGCTACAGGCTTGGGGAAGAGTGGCTGGAAAGCTGTCTGGCAGAGAAGGACCCCCTGGCAGAGAAGGGATGTTGATAGACAGCCACCTGAACATGAGCCATCAGTGTG